>KN728900.1:4403-19650 GCA_000816745.1 Ancylostoma duodenale
CTTAACTCTCGCTTGAATGACATGGCTAGCTCTCTGTGACCGATTTAACGTGGAATCACAGAGAATGATTGCCATTTCTTGCATGTTATTGGTGGCTGTAGGTGATTAAATGATAAGGGTTAGGTTGAGTATATAAAGGAGGCCTGTGAGATATGGTTGGGCACAAATGAGAAGAGTGAACGCAGGAGGGGTTGTGAGACCGAACAAAGGATAAAAGGTGTACATTGTTCACCAACTGTCGGGTATCATCGTCAGACAGTTACCACTATTGCGTTGCGATACCGCTCTTGACAGATTACTCGACTTATAGTGTTTCATCGCTAATTGGTGCACGCGCACTCCTCGAGCAACAATGCACCCGAGTCACCATGCTGGCGCACTTTTATCACATGGCGGGACCCGTCTTCAGGCGTTTCTCCACCTTTGGACGCCGGCGCACCCTTGTCACACGGTGGGACACGTCTCCCCCCACTTTGGGCGCCAACACACCCTGATCACAGCGATGGACCCGTCTTCCACCACTTTGGGCGCCGACACACCCTGATCACAGCGGTGGACCCGCCTCCCCCACTTTGGGCGCCGGCGCACCCTTATCACAACAGTGGACTCGTCTACCGCACTTCTAGGTCCCGGCGCAGCCCTTCTCCATGGACTCCATTGACGGACACCTTGTACACCATCCGAGCTTCTGCTTGATCTCATCACTACCCCACTCCACCACACCACACCCGTTCCTAAGCTTTTATATGATCTCACAATCACGATCACTGACCAATCGTGGGATTCCGTAACGGTCTGACACACATACATTCCCACATACATACTTACATGCTGACACACATGTAAACAGGCTTAGCCCGTTATTATGTAGAGTGATATTTACCTAGATGTTGAGCAGTTGCACTTTACAAAAGAAGAAGACTAGGTGTTAGTGGGATTCTCATAAACGGGATATTTTGGGTGGAAGAATGGGTTCATACGGTTAATTCATCTTTTTCTTTCACTGTAGTAATGGACGTTTTTTTGTTGTGCCACCCATCAGGTTTGGAAATCTCATAAAGTCCAAGTGTCGGATGTATCTTAGACTCAATAAAAAGAACTGCGGCATTCTTGACGTGAGTACATTTTTTGCAGGCACTCATTTACTTCATGGGGATCATAGTCGCCAACGTACCAGAAGGAATTGTTGCCACTGTCACGGTACTGTTGGACAATTTATGGCAAATAGACGAAAAATGCTATGCAAATGTATACATACACCCAACGCGCGACCGACGCATCCATCATAAATTGCACTTATTTTTTTATGAACAAATCCTTAGTTTAAAGAATAATACTTGACCTGTTCAGGTCTGCTTGACGCTAACAGCAGTGAAAATGCGTCGAAAACATTGTCTGGTTAAAAATCTGGAAGCCGTAGAAACTCTAGGCTCGACGTCGACGATTTGTTCTGATAAGACGGGGACGTTAACACAGAATCGTATGACGATTACTCATTTGTGGTGAGCTGCTGAATGTTTCCTTTTTACTCTTGCGCTGCTCTGTCATCGAAGTTTAATGTATCAGATACAACTACACATAAAGGGGACGTGTTTTACTGTGATGTTTACTATCGACGATAGAAAAATAAATAATGAAGCTAAGGGTTAAAGTTCCGTTGAAGCCTAATAGCTGGAGAGATGGAAAGGGAGTGGATTAAAGCGTCGAAAGGTAGTAGCTTACCAACACTGCAAGTCGCGAGAGTCCGGATACCAGCTTAGTTACAACAAATTTAGAATAAAATATTTGCGCTGGCCATTTGAAACGAATAGGGTGGTTCAGAGCGGAGTAGGGCTGGCTCTGCCCATATCCATCTTGAGGTCAACGAACAAAACAGAAAACGGTCTCCACTGCTATGTGTAAGGATTCTCTGATAAGTTTCACTGAAATAAGTTCTTGGAGATGAAACAATAGGAGTCCGAGATAATCTCAACTTTGAGTACTAGTCAAGTGATAGTAAAATGGGGTGCAAGGCTTGTCGGGCACCAAGATAAGTATACAAATTTGGAAAGAGCTTGAACCAGTCGTTTAATTAATAAATCAGCGTTGGAGTCCGTGAGTCTAGACTTGTGTAATTTATATGGCAAAGTCAGTCGTAACATGGATGCATGCGCAAACAATGGTCGCGATGTGGTAGTTGGCGATTCCCACCGCGACGCGACGTCGCGGGGCGACGTCGCGCCCTGTTTATACTTTTTTTCTTGAAAAACGACGCGATGGGCCGGACTGCTAGCAGACGCGACGCGATGTTTCGCTGATGTTGCCGATTGCAGTTGACCACTTTTCCATAGTTTTTCCAGCTGTTTCAGCCCAAAATCTGCAGAGTCAGGTGAGTTTGGTTGGGGATGTGAATGCGAACGAACCTGGACGCGTCGTATGTTTTTTAGATAGTAGATCTGTGGACTTTCTAAGTTTCTAATGTTGTCCACTGTTTATGGCGATTACTACTGTATCTTGCCCGCCATGTTACTGAAGAACGCAATGCGACGTTCAGCATGGCGCGGCTGCGCGACGCGACGACTTCGCTACCCGTCGCGTCGCGCGTGTTGAGGCCGTCGCCGCGACGCCATCGCGTCGCGAAAAAGTATAAACACTCCTGTACGGCTTAAGTCCTGGACAGACAAAAAAGCTGCACTCAGCCTTTAAACCGAATTAAGGTGCGATGGAGTAATAGACGAAGCAGAGCAGTGTTTACCAGATGGGAAGCTCCGAGGTCGCATAACTCACAGGATGGAAGGGACCTATAAATTTCTCATGAGATGCGCTGCGCTGTGTAGTCGCGCCACCTTCAAGGTATGCACAATGTGGTTTTTAATGTACCTCTTTATCAAAGCCCCATTTTGGACGTTTAGAATGAGGACTTCTCGGTGCCACTACCTCGTCGTGAGGTTAGCGGAGATGCATCAGAGACGGCTATTTTGAAATACTGCGAGCTGATCCTCGGCAATGGCGGCACAAGAAAAATGCGTGACAAAAAGCAAAAAGTTGCTGAGATACCATTCAACTCCACAAATAAATACCAGGTGAGATTTTCCGATAATAGGAGTCAACATCTCAGTTTCTTGCTGATCTCGGTGCGCTGCTATCCGAATGTTAATAAATCAATCATCAAAGAAATTCATAGGTCTCAATCCATCAAAACGGAGATCGATTCCTGCTGGTTATGAAGGGCGCCCCTGAAAAGATCCTCAAAGCTTGCTCAACCATACTTATTGAGGGAGAGGAACGTGGTAAAGACAAAAAATTTGAGGAGGAATTCAAAAAGGTAGGCTGCTCATGACCTGCGGTTAGCTCGCAATGTTGTGGACATAGATCGCCTAGAAGTCAATGAGAACAATTATTCTTCAGGCGTATGAACGACTTGGCGGTTTTGGCGAACGCGTCCTCGGATTTTGTGATCTCGAACTGGATCCAGAGAAATTCCCTCCTAACTTCGCCTTTGATACAGAGGGTCCAAATTTTCCGCTGACAAGTAAGAAGTGCACGTTTTCATGAGTATAGTTACGGATAATGATATATTCTCTAGACCTGCGGTTCTTGGGATTTATGGCAATGATTGATCCTCCGCGTCCAGGAGTTCCACAGGCTGTTCAGTTGTGCCAATCAGCAGGTGTAAAGGTGGAAACTTGATAACATGTCAACTTATAGTACAATATTTGCAACGAGGAGGAGTTAGACGAGCCAATTGTTATCCGGCTCATTCTCCAAAAGCTCTTGTATCTTTTCCCAGCAATGCCTAAGTTTTTAGGTGGTTATGGTTACTGGAGATCATCCTATCACAGCCAAAGCTATTGCTCGTCAAGTCCACATCATTTCCAGAAGAGCAAAGGTTTGAGATTTCCGTTCGCTATACCATATTTGCCCTCTGTTGTCACTTCTGAAGCTAATTGTAGGGAATCTCAAGTTTTCAAATAGAGACCCGTAGTTAAAAACCATAACAAAATCCTTACACATATCCTTTGGCAGAGACCTTCAATTTTTATAAGGAAACTCAATCGTTGCTCTAGGTGACTGAGCTTCTTGAAGATGTTGAAGGAGTTGTGCCTGAGTTCGAGCGATATGGAAGTGGAAGGTAAGAAAAATGGCTTATATCCGAATATGAAAGAAATTCTAGTGAATGTACGTAGGCTTTTACCCACAAAAGCAATAATCATTCATGGTGAACAGCTAAAGCTACTCAGCACGTATACCCTTCAAGAAATTGTTAGTCACTATCCACAGGTGAAGTATCGACTTCATACAATAGAAAACGATATCAATGAATATTTCCGCTCGTTTCCAGATTGTCTTCTCTCGCACTTCTCCAGCTCAAAAGCTGCAGATCGTCGAGGCATTTCAACACACCAACAATGTTGTCGCAGTTACAGGTGACGGCGTAAATGATGCGCCAGCACTTAGAAAGGCTGACATAGGCACGTAACGTGACTCATAGGACTTTGAAAATCCAAATGTCATGTAATTGCTTTTAAGGAATAGCTATGGGAATTGCCGGAACTGACGTATCAAAACAAGCTGCGGATATGATATTACTCAACGATAACTTTGCTTCCATAGTTACTGGTGTGGAGGAAGGGCGACTGATCTTTGACAATCTCAAGAAGAGCATTGCTTATACACTAACGTCCAATATTCCTGGTATGCATAAATGCTCTTTACAAATGGTCTAATCGACAGGGCGGAAGGGTTGGGAAGTAGCGAAAAGTGAGATTGAGCAAAATGTGGCCACAGACGGCGATTTTTACATTTTCTAATGTGAGCAAATTAGAGGTATACATTTTTAAAAACAAATTGATGTATATCAAAAACAAAATGTCAAAGGCAGTGTCTCACCTCATGAAGCGTAACGAGATATCAGCGGAACCTGATCTTACTTGACGCGCTGATTCCAAAGATGTGCTTGAAATCTGAAAAACTGTTAAAATCCCATATTTTGAAGGCCAGATTCCATATTGGAGCGGACGAGTTTCCCTGCTAGGTAGCTGGCAAAAGCGAAGCTGAGGAGTTAAGACTGCACATTAAAATGAACTTCTCAGCAATAGGTATTATCGAAACAAAAAACACTGCCGTGTTTCAAAACACCCCCGCACCCCCAGCAAGTCTAGACTGCGGAATGAACCCTCTCGTCCACTGGCCGAAAATTTCGAAAATAGAAAAGGAACCCATAACTTATGGGGTTTTCGATGCTTCGGTGGAACATAAAGTACATCTTTGTGCTCAGCGGCTCGCATATGTTCGACTGACGTGGAAAGTTTGAAGAGGGTCCCTAAGATGACACCACTGCCTTTAAAACAAGCTGAAGAATATTGGAAGACTTTAATTTTGAATTTATCTACTCCCAAAAATTAATCGAAAAATTGGTTCACAATCCGCTGAAATGGAGAGGATCGGAGCGCGAGAAGTAAATGATAAGGCAATGGTGGGTGAGCCTTCCGCAAAGAAATAACGGAGGAATGGAACGAGCAACACCCTTTTCAGCACAAAATTATTCAAAATTATTGATAGATAGAAAATATTTATGAAATGTTCGCTCATGTGGAGAAATTTCTTTCCTGAGGACCTATAAATGGGAACTTTCCACTCACCTGCTGAGCCGATGGTGAAGGTTCTCCGTTTACATGACTACCAACCAGGAGACCTGCCCAATGAGTGGAGGCTAGAACATTACCGAGAACGTTCATGAGTTTGGACAATGCCGACGATGTCAATAACCGTGCTAAGCAGGCTCATAATTGGCATCAACAGTAACAACTAGTTCCCTTTATCAACAGTGTGCAGTGGCGTTTGAATTCCAGAAAAATGACTGGGACAGAACTTCATTTATTCGGAACTCTAATGGGATAGGAAAATGGGTTTCTGCCAAATGTCACCTACAAAGTTGAGAAATGAGAGCATATGGAGCTAGAACGGGGTACACAAGAGAAATGAAACTAGGTTACTCAAAGAAAGCACCCACAGAAATTTTTGCCATTCGAACAACTTGATCCCTTCACGAAACGAATCATAACTAAGAGAGGAAAAAACACCTGGAGCGGTCACCTATGAGTGGAGATATTGCTGATAAAACCATGACCAGAGGCGAATGATATGGGACAACCACCAAACGACGCGTAACTTCACGCCAGTCGTCCACTTCTTGAGCAGCGTTACACCATCGTTTTTTCTTTACGGGACCCATGGGACGTGCGCGAGGACTTACCTAGAAACGAGTTTTTGAAGGCAGCACCCACAGAAATTTTCGACTTTAAGATCTCGGCATATTTGGGAGGGAGGAGGGTGCTTAACACTTCCTTACGGACAAAACTTTCCTTAGCTTAGCTCCAAAAACACTGTTTCTAGAAGTCCGTAATCCCGTTAGATCCAACAGATGTGGTCGAGTTGCGCTATCCATGGGATGAGGACCGATAGCAAAAGATCGATAAGGCAGTCTTTTTCACCATGCGGACCTTCGCGAGATCAGTTATTTTTTCTGAACTGCAGCATCTCCGCACGGCAGAAAGGGAAATAACCACGGGAAAATCAGTACCATCTGACAAAGATGCCACTTGGAATTCAAAACAACACGCTAACTTGGAGGGAAAATTAAAGCTTTGATGGAAATGAGCTGTCATAGTTGTCAAACAGCTATAATTATCCTAATATTCCAGTGAAAAAAAATTCGCAATCACCAAAAGTTTGAAAGAAAAACGAGAAAATGAGGCAAATTGGTATAAACTGAGGGAATTCTTTTCAGAAGGGTGGTGGTTTGGCGAATAGATCAGCTGACATTCGATCCTTCTCCCGCCCCAAAAAGATTTCGGTGCTTGAATGCAACCGAATGCAACCGAGAAAACTCGTACAATCAGCTGACAAATAAGTCCATCTGGTCCTAGGCGATGTCGTTGTAAGTAGGTAAAAGGACACTTTCAGAGCAGCTTGTGCGGCGATAGTATTCTCCAAGTCCAGGGTTTTTCAAAACGTTTAGAATCTCCTTCCCGTGGGTGCTGCCTTTAAGGTTATCGGCGCTTACTTACTGGAAGAGAAGATCACACAGACTCGTTTTGATATCTTCACTACAGATCGATTTCTAATTTCAGAGATCACGCCATTCATGTGCTATGTCATAATCGGCATCCCTATTCCTCTGTCGTTGGTAGCTATACTTATGATAGACTTGGGCACTGATTTGGTGTGTGCAGATCACAATTTTTATAACCATTGCCTATAATTTTCTTTGTCTACGCATTACTGTAGAAATTTCCAGTGGCCCGCCATCGCGCTTGCTTACGAGGTACCAGAAAGCGATATCATGCAGCGTCCACCAAGAAATCCTGAATATGACAGACTTGTGAATATCCGGTGAGTGGTCTTCTACTCAGGCATTCGTGGGGTTCGACCCCAGCACAAACGGGGGTTCGACCCCAGTTACACCTGGGGTCGAACCCCTCGTTCCACCCCTCACGTGCTGTGTTCGTCCCCTCACGTGCTGTGTTCGTCCCCCCCCCCACGTGCTGCTGTTCCACCCCTCACGTGCTCTGTTCGTCCCCTCACGTGCTGCTGTCCCACATATTTGTTGCTCAGTTCTTCATAAGACGTGCTCTGTTCGTCCCTTTACGTGTCAGTTCGTGTTAGACGTGTCCTTGCACGTTCACATTATTGCACGCTGTTGCTCTCCTATAGTGATCAGGAAGCAAAAATGGGCGCGGAATGCCTGGACGCGCATGTGCAATCTGCGCCGGCGCCCAGTGGGTCCCGCGGTCACGCGCAGGACTTTTACGTCCGCGCCGCGTTCGCACGCGACCGCATCGCACGCATCTCATCTGACCGATTGCCGGGCCACGGTTTCCACCAGGCCTCAGGCGGCCAGACGAGCCCCGCAGGTCTCGTCAGTCTCCGCCAGAGCGGAGACTAGACTGAGGCTTCCACACTTGACAGGCGGCTTATATACCTTTGTATCAGTATCAGCAACATGTTTAGCTAACACGGTATTGTCAAAACTTTTCGTGGTGGGGTCGAAACCCAAAAGCGAATGCATAGAAGCTGATGCGCGGGGGGTGGAACAGAGCACGTCTGGCAGTTCAAATTAGTAGGCTGGGGGTGGAACAGAGCACGTCCGGCACTAGCATCATGTCGCTTCTTCCATGGCAGTGGGCGGGGCTAAATAACTTTGTGCTGGGGTCGAACCCCACGAGTGCCTGAGTATTCCATCCTTTGAGTAACTGAAGTAAATTATGAAACACATTTGAAGGCTGGTTCTCTTCTCCTATCTTCAAGTCGGCGTCTTCCAAATGTATGCTGGCTTCGTAACTTATTTTGGTGAGTTCATATTTACTACATATACTTACTTACTTTGATACTTTGATGGTCCATCTTCACTGCTGGGTTGGTCTTCTCAGTGTGGACCACAGTCGCTCCAGTTTCTCCTGTCTCGGGCCGCTCTCATCCAGTTTGTCAGTCCTCTCTGTTTAGACGACCTGGAAAATGTATCAGACCAGCGCGTGAAGGGTCGGCCGAGGGGTCTTTTGACGTTCAAGGGAGTCCAGAGAGTTGATCTGGTGCTCCATCTGTCGTCAGTTCGGCGCATCACGTGTCCTGCCCATCGAAGCTTTGCGGATGCCATGTAGTCTGTCATGTCCTTGATCTTCGATTCTTTCCTCAAGTCTTTGCTACTGAGGCCGCATTTCCACTGCTTCCATCTATTCGTTCCCAGAAGACATCTTTCCAAGGCCCTGTGTGTCGTTCTCATAGCCATGGAGATGTTTCTGTTATCCGTCCATGTTTCAGTAGCATACTTATACGTAGTACAACATTTGTCCCAAAACGCCCATCCCCCACAGAGGAAAAGCCACCATCCATTCTGGTCTCGGAAGTGAGAATTGCAATTCAATCGCTGAAAAAAGGGACGGTCCCAGGACCCGATGGCATTACAGCGGATTTGCTTAGAGTCGGAGGATATACAATGCATAAACTCCTAGCGGATCACTTTACCTCCTATCTCGAAGCTGGCATCATCCCCGATCAGTGGAAGAGCTCCAAGACAGTCTTGATCTTCAAAAAAGGTGACAAAGAAGATATCGAAAACTACCTCCCTATTGCTTTGTTGTCTATCCCGTACAAACTGTTCACGAAGATCATTCTGAACCGGCTTGAAACCACGCTTGACGAGCACCAGCCTATAGAACAGGCAGGTTTCAGGGAAGGTTTTGCTGTATGGACCACATTCACACTATCGTCCAGCTGATTGAAAGATGCAGGGAATACACGATGCCTCTGATCCTCTCATTCGTCGACTACAGAAAGGCATTCGACTCCTTCGAAACGAATGCAGTCTTGAATGCGCTCATACATGCAGGAGTAGATCCAGCTTACGTGAACATTCTTGAGCAGTGCAATGTTGGAACAACGACGACAATCCAGTTGTTTGAAAAAAACTGCGCATTCCGATCGGAAAAGGTGTCCGACAAGGTGACATAATATCGCCAAAACTGTTCACGTCAGCCCTCCGGTATGCTATGTCTCGACCGAACTGGGAAGACAAAGGTATCACGATCGACGGAAAGAAGCTCTCAAACCCATTCGATTCGCAGACGACGTGGTTCTTGTTAGCAACAACATATCAGAGATGAACCAGCTGCTAAACGAGCTGAACGAAGTGAGCAAGAGCATCGGGCTGGAAATGAATATGAAGAAGACACGGATGATGGCAAATCAGTGGTGTGACAACGGAATAGTGCAGCTGGATGGAATTATCTTGAGGAAAGTAGAAAGCTACGTTTACCTGGGACGTGAAGTAAATATGACAAACGACTTGACAGGCGAAATTGGGCGGAGAAGAAAAGCGGCGTGGGCAGCCATGGGCACGATTCGAGAAACGACAAGTCAAATCAGGGACTCGAAGCTGCGAGCTCACCTATTTGATTCTATGGTACTTCCGGCACTGTGCTATGCTACTGAAACATGCTACTGAATATTCACTATAAGATTGGTTAATATATATGTTCTGCACCTATTGGGAACATTTGTTTTAGAGTTAACTACCTGTGAAATAGCGCAGTGTCACCCACTTGTTTATTTGTAGGACACAACGAGAGGTCACCAGAGGCTAGTGGTCCTCAAAGGCAGAAAACTAATTCCCTATATATTGACTTTAAGAAAAAAATTGCAGAATGACATTACTAGGAACTGCCCCTCGAAGAGTCGAAAAATGATATCTCAGGGGGAAATGCGGATATTAGAACCAATATCAAAACCACTTATGGTAACTGCCAGAAACTTCGATTAGCGCACAATTTCTTCCTCAACAAGAGAACATTTTCATATAGAACTTGCGTTCGAGGGAGCGTGATGCTCCGTCAATCCTAAAAACCCCGACCAGAGAGGACCAGGTGCCATATTTTTTTGTGAAGCCTTCTGAATTCTTCTATTCCAAAAAAAAAAACTCACTCCGGCTGATGAGCCGAAAAAAAACCATAGAGCTTGTTAAAAACCACTTTTTGACAGGCTTGTAAGGTCTTGTTTTTAAACAGAGTACAGTCTCACGAAAACGAAGGAGTTTTTTTGGATGGACAATTGAAGCGCAGAGGCCAGGATCCCGATAGTGCTGATTCAACATTGCCACGATCAGCGACATTTTCTACAGAGAGGTGAAGGTGCTCTAGTGAAGTAGCTAGGTAACCTTGACTGAGAGAGCTAAGTCTAGGAAGTATTAGTTTCTAACGGAGATGACTTCCCGGCGAGAACCCTTTAGAAACAGCTGCGGAGGATTCGCAAAGTATGATCGACACTGTTTCGGTCAAAGCGAACTTGGAACTCTGGAGGAACAGTAGGGATGACATTTTCCATGTGAATCACTCCCGGGGCCTAGCCCATTCGGAGTGTCACCTGCTTTTCATATTGGAAGACCTCTTCCTAAGCAAAAACTTCATTGATATCTACTCCTAGCGAACAACAGCTTTGTTACGCCTTGAGTGCTGTCTGGCCCTTCCCTTCTAAACGTACTACTGCCTCAGGTTGCGTCGCAGCAAAATTATTGAATTTGAAAGCTAAGGTTTCATATGGGCAGAACTTATAAGTCTACATAATAAAAAGTGTGATTGTGATATGTAAAAACGAACACTTCAGCTATTATGATGGGACACGGATGGTTACCGCTTGATTTGATTCAGAAGCGAGAATTATGGGATTGTGAAACGCTAAATGATCTGGAGGATAGCTTTGGCCAGCAATGGGTAAGAAGAGACGAGTTTATTCTTTTCAGATTTCCCTTCGTTGTGGGGCAAACCCATGGATAATTCGGTAGTATGTACTAGCGAGTTATAAAAACATAGTGAGTTACAAGCGAGCGTATTTGCTCATTTGCGTCATCTACTGCACCCAGCCAAGATGGTGGAAGTGAAGTCGACCGAAGCGAACCACCCAACCCCCCCCCTCGCCCTCCCCCCCCCCTCGCCCTCATCACTTGCGCCACCCACACATCGGAATGATCAAATTCCTACTTCCAGTAATGTAATTTGTCGTTATTGTTGTGGACTCCAAAAAGCCTTCGGTAGTATGAAAGAATAGGGAGAATTCTGGGGTTCGTAATTTCTTCCTTTTGACACCCATCCCCTCACTCGCCCCGCCTCTCTCCTTACTTTCCGTGACACAGCACAAAAATAACTTCGCAATTTATGTGCAGTTCGCCCTTTCCTCGAACTTCGTTAAGTTTTCAGTCCTTGCATTTAGTTTGAACCTGAGACTATGCACAACAACTGTTCCTTGCACACTGTTGCACATCCATTCTCTTGCAGAGTTTCGCTGCACGGAAAGGACTTGAAGCCAGTTGCCACAGCGGCTACTTTTTTGCTGTCGTGGTTATTCAGTGGTCAGATGCTTTGATATCGAAAACAAGGAAGAACTCAATAGTAATGCAGGGAATTGAGTAGGTTGAGTAACTAGTACAGAAAGACCTAGAGTGCAAGCGAAAGTTTTTCAGAAATCAAGTACTCAACGCATCTCTTGCCTTTACAGCCGCGATGGCTATGTTCATAACCGTTACCCCCGGTGTGACTGAAGTATTGAAATTAAACGGAATACGGTAAGCAGCATCGCTTTCCAGTTCGATCAGTGATACCGATTAGTTAATGAAACTTTCTTTTCAGATTGTGCGATGCTATGATTTCCGTATATTACGGGTTCTTAATGTTTGTTTATGATGAGATAAGACGATGGTACCTGAGGAAGTACCCTACTGGATTTATATATAGAGAAACATACTTCTAAAAGCACTGCCTTGCTATATCAGACGCGGGAGTGCCACTGAATAAACGTTTTTAAGCGAATTCTTTTTGAATTATCTTTGCGAGAAGTCTGTTTCCCGCAACCCTCTCTCTACCAATCCGCTTTCATTAACGCGTTTACTGCTCGCATTATTTTTTTTTTGAACGAGATCGACACAATATTTGTTCATTAGGTAAAAATGGAACACGAATAACACATTTCTCGTCTTCAAATAAACGAATGAACCTGAAAGCTCCCGAGCTCTGTTTTGAAGCAATGCGTCACGTTGCCTCTAGGCTAGCCAAACTGAAAACTCCCGAGCACATATATATTGGGTAATATGGTTTCTGACGGAAAAATAACTGGGCATACTTTCTTCAATACTCTATAACCTTCAACCGCATATAAACAAAATGAATTTCACGATACGTTCTGCTGAAATTCAAACCTTTTTAATGTCTCCATACTCTTGCTAACATTAGGTCCTTTCTAATAGAACAAGTGTTCGCGAGTCTCACTTTCCCGCTGCGCGCGTGACTTTGGTACTTGTGTACCATTAGTTTCCAGAGTTCTTCTCGTGCTCGCTTTGCTCACGTTGCTTTTATGTGACATCTTCGTCAAAGCACGCCAGCCATTCGACACTTATCGATAATCCATTCGTTCATTTTCCCCTTTTTTGGCTACGAAGCGTCCTTTCCACAGCTATGCAACAATCAAGTGACGTACATCCACCATGTATAGGTGCCGAAGCACTTCTCTCCTATTTGTGACCTATTTCCTCAGCGTAGCTCTCGTTATGAGCGAACGTCGCCGTTTCACCGCCAGTATTCGCATTCTCACGCAGCTGCGGATGCGTTCCTAGCACCATCCTTTTAACTGCGCCGCTGATGTTCTTCTCATCTTTGCTGTTTTAAGTATATTTGACTCCTCATCTATATCTACCTCATCTCCACATGCATATATGTACACCATCATGAGTACAGACGAGGTTCAGAAATATGTAGGTCCATCGATATCTAAGAAATACGCCGGCGCTCCGCTCAATCAGCAGAGAAAACTTCACTTAATGGGTCCACTAATGAATGAGAGGTGAAAAAGTGGCCAGTTGTGGTGAAGATGCCATCGGACCGGACAATCGACAGCTGAAGGAAACTCCAGCGTTGAGTATTGAGGAAATGCTATCATTTAGTCTACCGTGGGAGAAAAATGCACGGGCGTGAACTAAGTCCTACGCTTAAGCTTTCTCAGACATTCGGGCGTTTGGAGCGCCTGTGATCCCGCACACTTTTGGCTGATGCAGGCTTCCGGCAAGTAGTCGCGGTAGAGCAGGAATACTTGCTGAAGGTGCGGATGGAGCAAGAGAACCTGCTGTGAGCGCGCATAAGGCAGAGTATATGCAGGTTAGCCTGCACCCTGTTTTTTCTCCATTGCCACGTGGCAACCGATATGTATATAAGCCGGCGGGCGGCTGTGAAAGCTTAGTCTAGTCTCCGCTCTGGCGGAGACTTGACGAGTCCTCCGGGACTTGTCTGGCCAACTGAGGCCTAGTTGAAACCGTGGCCCAGTGTAACTTTTGGCCAGACAATATGCGTTGGATGCGCTCGCATGTCGACGCAGCGCGGACGGAGAATTCCGTCTCGCCGCAGATGTTCGGCTCATCGAGCGCTGGAGCAGGGAGCACATACGTGCCCGGCAAACTCATTTTTGTACTATTTTTGTAGACAACGGCTGCAAGAGAACATAACCTGCCTTAATCCTGCCATCCCCGTAGCAGGATCACAGCAGATCAAATGCAGGATAAGGCGTAACAAACGACGGAATAAGTGCTCCAACTCCGCCCACTTTCGCGTTTGTCCCGCAGGTGTCATGCCGCGTGAGACGGTGTGGGCCGGCGATCCAAACGCCCGAATGTCTGAGTATCAAACCCTCGTTGAGACTAAATTTTCACTACATGCACTTTTGTACGCAAAGCATCGCAGCACCCAAACACACCTTCCAACTTTTTCATATGACCGAATTAGGGTCCCCCCCCCCTGTATAAATTATTGATGTTTACATGATGCAATAATGAGAGATGTGATAAGCCTGTGCTTCTACCAGTACGAAATGTCACACGTCATTAACTCAAATACAGAGAGCTCCAAACTGACGCAGACAGGGGCGGGATCGCCGCGCGGCTCTCTTCGGCAGAGACACGAGCACTCTGCATGTGGCTCTGGTTTCTGTGCTTCTGCGGCAGAAAGCAGAGAAACCAGAGCCACATGCAGAGCGCCCTTGTCTCTTTCCAAGAGGGCCGCGCCGCCGTTCCGCCCCTGTCTGCGTCCGTTTGGAGTTCCCTGTATATGGTAGTTAGAAGTTAGACAAATATGTAGTAGTTAGATAAATTGCTGTCAACTGCTTTATCATATCTTTATCAGCTGCTTTATCAAATCACTTACAATTCACATGAAGGTCTATTGACATATTCAGTGCAAGAACCGAACTACAAGCTGCACAGGTGATGGTGTTACAGTCGGACAGCAGCAATTCACTCAATCTGAATTGAGTCCACGTGAAGATCACTCGTGAGACGTCCTCGCATATTACCAATGTTACCAAACACGAACCTCGCCACGCGTGCATTGTTCATCTCACTGATTAGCTAAATCCGAAACATCACATCTGTATACACAGGTGTGTATGTATGTAATGGACAGACTATCGATCGATTTATCGATTATATCGATTTTATTGATTTTTCATTATTTTTGCCCAGGGGTCGGCGGGAGATGTCTCTTGGGGTCCCTCAATACGCTGAATACGAAGATGATAACCACTTTGCAAAAAATATCGATTTATCGGGTTTATTGATTTCTGGCTTTTCTGCGCTATGGAGCGGTGAAACAGGTCCCCTGGGGTTCCTCGATGCGCTGAATATCAATATGACAACCCCTTTGGGTACGACCAAGTGATAGGGGTAGACGAATGGGCGTCG
>KN728901.1:4150-19263 GCA_000816745.1 Ancylostoma duodenale
TTTTCCGAGTGGAAGGCATGATCAGAGCTGGCGCAATATCGACCGCACCGGACGACAGACGACGATGGAGTGATGAATAATTGCACTTTAAAAATATTATAACCAATTTCCCCAATTCTCTCTTCATCTCATTCGTTTTCTGTCGCATGAAATGTGACCCTCCACTTCGACAAGAGTGTACACCTCCGACACCTCCAAGTGTTCTACTGCAATAGTGGAACAAATGCAGCTCAAGCTGCTGGGGATGTTAACGGCGTCAAGTGGAAGCCATTACTGTTAAAGGAACAGCGCAGAAGTGGATGTCTGCTTCAGAGAGGTGGATTTTGTGCTGGAGGATGCACCTTGTTCTGTACGCACAGTTCGTAGAGTTATGAGATGATTGTTCGCAACGACTCGCTCTAGATGTGAAGAAGAAGTACTGCGGATACTAACTTCCAGAAAAAACCTGAGTTCAGCTAGTCCATTTCGTAAAATTACACTAAATGCTCAAAAAAAACTGCACGAACTTATTGCCCAACCTAATACAAAGTGACTGGATAATTACTGAGAGATGTCTCATCTTGTCTCCGAACGCCTTAATCGAGTTTTGAATTTCAGAAGTAACGATATTGGACAGTACGTCTACAGTGTTGGTGCGGTCTGCTTTGAATGAAGAGAAGAAAAACCGACGGCCAAGCCTTGTGTCGCTGATAGAAGTTCATATTCTATGCACTCTTTTTTGCTAATAAAACATGCAAGTTCCTCTGGCTGGCGCCTTGAATATAACTACTCAAACACTCTACTTGAGGGGAGCAGTGAAAATGAATTCTACAGAAGGGACCCGGAATATTCAGCGTTAGCGTTGATAGAACATTCGAAGAAAAACACCTTGGTTGGCCTATGACATGCGACTTTTATTTGATGCAACCAGTGTTCTTGTTTTTTAATAAGACATTTTCAACATCCTTAACTATTAGAATATCCCAAATTTTCCTTATTGTTAGGCCAGGTATAGGATCTGACTAGAGCGGTTTAAAAAAACACAAAAAAGGAAATCCCATATTGCCTCGCACATTTTCTCCACCAATTCTGCCACTTTTTTGTGATAAGGAGACTTACTGTAATATAAACCAAAGAAGCTGTGGTGAGGCACTGTTCCCTGCATTCCTTATTCTCTCTACCTTGGCTCTTTTAAAAATAATTTGGTTCGCCTCCTTGGAGCTTTTTTGTTGAAGAAAAAACTTTTGTCGGTAATAACTGGGAATAACTTAAACTGGGAATTGCTTATTTCTTCCACTTACAGAATGCTAAGCTCTTGGAGCATGGATTCAATGACCTGCCCAAAAAATAGTTCATGGTCCCTGCTTATCTTTCCTATCCATATAGTTGTTTGAATAAGTTATCGATCACAGTTATGATAGTAACAAAAGAGATCGAAATTTTGCGCAAGACTTTGAATGGCTGTGCAAAATGTTCGTATTGTACTTGTGTTTGTGGATGAGTACTCAGACGATCCGTCCTCTTTGTCAGTTCCTAGGATTTATGTGGACTAGCGCCCCTACGGGTCGCTAGAAAGTGGGGTGGGGCAGCCACTCGACTATGTGCAAAAGTTTCGCGCCTATCAAATCCTTAGGAAATTGAAATAGAAGCGAAAATAGTAATCAATTGAGCTTGAATACGAAATTCTCCTTATGAGTTGGGTGTGTTCTACCAGTCTGGCCGCCTGACCAACTCCGGACTTCTTGTACGCGCCTTGCTAAAGCACCTTCAACACACATCATCATGTAAATCCACTTTCCAGTGCAATGATACATCCCCTGTTTGTTGTCACCGCACTTCTTAAATGAACATGGACCTGTAATGGCTAGTCACCCTCAAGTCTGCACGAGGATAGCCTCTAGATGAATCTAACGAACTATTTGTCTCTATCTGTTAACTATTTGCTGTGTAATCGACAAAGTGCAAATAAGAATTCGAAGTAATTCGAGTTGCAGATTGCTGTTGGAATATTCCAACAGATAAAGATCTGCTTCAACATCTGGAAGGATGTAGAGGAAGTCCCTTGAGAAACAATCAATTGTGCGGAAGAGAGTGATAAGCAAATTTACACCCGCAACAAAGTAAGCACAAATTGGAGCTGCAGTAGTCCTCCAAAGAAAGTGAACTCGCTGCGCAAAGCTAGCATCACTTCTATCACTTTGGGCTGTTTACAAACATCTTTCTCTCATTCGCGTTTTCCGGCCATTTGAGCGCCGGCGCAGATTGGTGTACCCGCTTTTAAGAAAATGTGCGTTCTGTCAGTTGTCCCTGTCCGTGCAGAAATCGCCTACAGGAATATAGTTTCGAAAATGAGTAATTAAGCTGCTGTTGAGGGTGCCAATTTATCATTCGATTGTTAGCATTTCCGGGTTGGACTAAGATGTCCTTCTAAACAACGCTGCAAAGCGAACAGTTGACAACACTACCCTGATCTCTGTTACCGTTGACCATGCGTTTCCAAGAAGGGGAAATGTTTAGAAGTCGCGAGAATTTGAAAACTGGATGGGCCTCTAAATCGACTCGTTAGACTATCCGAAGAGGGCACCATTTCCTTGTGAGAAAGAAGGTCCAAAATTGTTTAAAAAAGGCCACTTTTCAGATCGAGTTGTTGTACTTCCTTTATAGACTAGCGCCCCTACGGGTCGCTAGAAAGTGGGGTGGGGCAGCCACTTGAGGTATGTGAAAATACTTTGCTCCTACAAAATCCTCACGAAATTGAAACAGAAACGAAAATAGCGATCAAGAAAGCACGGAAATGGATTCCTCCTTATGAGTTGCTCGTGTTCTACCAGTCTGGCCTTGTGGCCAACTCCGGACTTCTTGTACTCGCGATGCTAGCTTTTCTCGAGGATTCTTCCTCCCACATCAACATGTGAAGCTACTTTCCAATGCAATGATACATCCCCCGTTTGTTGTCACCGCACTTCTTAAATGCCCATGGACCTGTCTGGCTAGTCACTCTCAACTCTGCGCGAGAATATCTTTCAGATGAATCTAGTGTGAACTATTTGCTGTAAACGACACAGTGTGAATAGGAACTCCAAATACACCAACAGACAAAGGTCTGCTTGAATATCTAAAAGGAAATAGAGGAGGTCGCTTAAAAAATTTGGTTGTGCAGACCTAACAGACTCATCCCCAATCGGTGGACCCGAGTGCTGACGTTCCTAACACCTCGGCTACATCGGACCCGTTCTCCTTTCACGGACCCGTAGCCTCTCCTTCCCCGCCACTTTCAAGCCACAGTACGCCAATGTCCCATGGGTAGACCCGTATCCTGGCGTTCACAACAATAAAGCCACTGCGGACCCCTACTCCAACGGCACAACCGTATCCTGGCATTCCCACTCCTTAAGGGTACAACAGACCCATCGTCCATCCGCGAACCCGTTTCCTGGAGTTCCCTTACTTTTAGGCTACAGAACACCCATGTGCCGTCGGGAACCCGTATCCCGGAGGTTCTCACGCCTCGGCGATCCTCCATTCGCCAACTCCTATCCTGGAGTTCAAGTAACTATTGGGCCACGGCAGACCCATCCCCTTTCGGCGGGCCCGAGTGCTTTCGTTCCTCACACCTGGGCCGTATTGGACCCAGCGAACCCGCAACTTGACATCCTCCACACTCCTAATCCACAGCGGTCCTCTCCTCAATCGGCATGAGAGTATCCTAGCGTTCTCATACTTTTAGAACACGACAGACCCATTGTTTATCGGTGAAGCCGTATTTTGGGGTTCTTTATACCTGAGCCACATCGGACCTCTCCTATGCCCCGAAATCGTTTCTAGGGCTTCCCTTATTTTTAGACTGCAGAAGACCGTCGGGGGCCCGATCCTGGCGTCCCACACACCTGGGCCACAGCGGACCAGCCCTCCATCCGCGAACTCGCATCCTGGCGTTCCTAATAAGTTTGCCACATCGGGTCCCTACTCCATCTGCATAACAGTATCCTGGCATTCCCACCGAAGCAGACATGTATTCCTCGGCAAACCCGTTTCCTGGAGTTCCCTTATTTTCAGGCTACAGAACACCCATGTGCCATGAGGGGCTCGTATCCTGGATTTCCTCACGCCTCGGCCATAGGCGATCCGTCCTCTCTCCGGGAACCCGTATCCTGGCGTTCCTAGTGAGTGGAATAAATGGGCCACATCGGGTCCCTACTCCATCTGCATAACAGTATCCTGGCAATCCCACCGAAGCAGACATATCTTCCCTCGATGAACCCGTATTCTGGCGTTTCTCGCATTTGGGCCACACCGGACCTCTCTTTTACCCCCGAAACGGTATTTAGGAGTTCCCTTAATTGTAAGCAGACCCATGCACCAACAGGGGCCGCATCCTGGAGTTCCTCACGCCTCGGCCACAGTCAGCCCATCCTCCGTCCGCAAACCCCTCTCCTGGCCTTCCTAATACGTGGGCCACAGCGGGCCTCTACTCCACCGGCGTAACCGTATCCTGGCATTCCCACACCTCTATTGTACAGCAGACCCATTCATCGGCTAACCCGTTTCCTAGAGTTCCCCTATTTTTAGGCGACAGAAGACCCATGTGCCATCGGGGGCCCGATCCTAGCTTCCCACACACCTGGGCCACAGCGGACTAGCCTTCCATCCGCATTCTTGCATTCCTAATAAGTGGGTCACATCGGGGTCCCTACTCCATCGGCATAACAGTATCCTGGCATTCCCACCGAAGCAGACATGTATTCCTCGGCAAACCCGTTTCCTGGAGTTCCCTTTTTTTCAAGCTTTTTTTTTCAAGCTACAGAACACCCATGTGCCATGGGGGGCTCGTATCCTGGATTTCCTCACGCCTCGGCCATAGGCGATCCGTCCTCTCTCCGGGAACCCGTATCCTGGCGTTCCTAGTGAGTGGAATAAATGGGCTACATCGGGTCCCTACTCCATCGGCATAACCTTATTCCCACACTTCTAGGCCGAATCGTCCACTGGTGAACCCGTATTTTGGGGTCCCTAATACCTGGGCCACATCGGACCTCTCCTATGCCCGCAAAACCATTTCTAGGAGTTCTCTTAACTTTTAGACCACCGCAGACGAATATCTCTTCGGTGGACCCATGTCCTGGAGTTCTCTTATATTTTAGGCCAAAGCAGACTCATCGTCCATTGGTCGACCCGTGTCCTGGTGTTTCCCAATCTCTTGGACCACGGCAGACCCATCGTCCATCGGGTGCATCCGTACCCTTCATAAATCTCGAGAGCAATAGGAGGAAGCTACGAGTTATCCAGGAAATTTGAGCAATTACTTACTTGGTCGCAGGAAATGTCATAATCACCAACGATGACGCATGCGTTATTTTGTGATTTCTTGGGGGGGGGGGGGGGGCTTTCACCGATTTCGGTGAAAAATCACACCGGAACTGTGAAAAATTACAGTGTCGGAACGTGGGACTACCCTACATTCACCGGTAAATCAATATTCAGTATTCAAAAAGTCTCTAAATCAATACATAAGTGAAATATGTACGTCTGCACTATGTTTTTCCATAGCTTGACTGGCAAGTTGTAAGTAGTAACCACCTAGAAGCAGCAGACAACATCAGAAACATACAACGTCCACAAAAGTACTACCTAAAACACATACGATGCGTCCATGTTCGTTCCCATTCGTGTCTCAAACTGAATTCGTCCGATAGTAGGTTTTGGGCTAATACAACTGGAAAAACTATTCCACAACATCAGCGAAACCATCGCGTTGCGCCTGCCAGCTTCGCGCGGGCAAGGGACGTCGCGTCGCGGGAGCAAGAGACGTCGCGTCGCGACAGCAAAGGACGTCGCGTCGCGAGGTCAAACGCCTACACCAGGCCGAAAAATAGAAGGATCCCAAGTGCAGTGATTATCCTGCTCCGTATATTGCGCTGGCTGAAAGTCTTGCTAGCACTGTCTCACCCGATGGCTACCGGACCGCAAATTAGTCACTTAGTTCAATGATTTCGGAAGTGCGGGTCCCGCAAGGATCATCTCGCTCCATAAATCGGTTTTTCGTATGACGTCTGTGCATCTCTCCCTACACCATTGCCTGTGCATAGCACTGCACAAGAGATTTTGCAGGGCTCTCGTGGTCTGACGCCAGAAAAATTTGGACCCTTACCAGTCTTTATATAGGAGGATATTCTTTTATGAATAAAAGTTTACTTTTGCTGTTTGGTGCTCAAACGAATACTTACATTTATAAACCTTATAGATTGCACTGATGTGAGGTGACAATAGAGTAGCGGAATAAATTTTGAGACGATGCAATGAACTCTCGACACTGCTGCCCTAAAAACTGTTCTTCCAAAAATCGCACAGTTAGGCAGTTGTCATACCCTTATACTGTAGCTGCACGATTTTCACTTCCACTTTCCATCGCAAATATGCACTTTCAGTTCTCCGCTATGCGAACAATGCTAGTGTAAAGGTAGTGCAGCAGGTTAGAAAATATTTTGCAGAAAGTGCTTGTGAATTCACTGCAAGACTCCAATCATAGAACTATAGTAAATATATTAGAACAATGAAATGAGCAGGACACTTCCGCCGAACAACACCAGAAGGTCTCAATAAAAGAGCCGGTGGCTAATGCCAGATATCACATACATTGGAAGTAATGACTACCAATATCCTTCTCTTGGCGGTGAGTTCATTTTGAGTTCCTTGTCTGTTGATAGTGGGGCAAATCTTTTTCTCTTCAGATCGCATTTGCATTACTGGGAAGGAATGATGTAGAAGGTAGGGTCTCCAATTGGTTAAGGCAAAGGAGCATAGGTAGAGATCAAGGCGGTGCACCAATTTCATGGCACATGGTATCCTTCTTCCTTCCTATAGGTAAGTCGTATCCATTCTCATTTGTGGGGAGCAGGGTAAATTTTAAGAATTAAACAGGCATCTCGACGATGGCTGACTTTCGGGTGAGCATTTATACGAAGATGTGTGAATGGCCCTCTTTCTAGAAAAAAAAACAAAAATATTTCCATGGTGCTACAGCATAGCCTTTACTTTTAAAGAACAATTTCTAGTGCAAGATATTGAAGAATGACTCGGAATTTAAAGGTTCCTGCTTTCTAAAATAATAGATGACCAACACTCTGATATATCCTTCCTTCGTGCCTCCAGCAGATATTTGGTCAGAGAGTCTCTTATTTACGCATTTAGTACATATGCATAGAAGCAAGGTCATCTGACCACATTCAGCACCAGTCACTGGTGCTGATTGTAGTTAGATAACCACACTGCTATACATACTCCGCGAGAAGTATAGCGGTTTGGGTCGTTAGACTGCAGCGCCACTGGTTTTAGTACGTATCGATTGTGAGCCGCGCGTCGCTGCACCCGCCGCTGTCGCCGTCAACCAATTGATACGTAACACAACCATTTCTCACGATGGGGCAGCGATAAGAACCGCTATACTCCTCGAGAAGTATAGCGGCAGCGTGAGGTGCTCAACATCATATTATTTGGAAGATTCACAGCGCTCTGATTGTAATGGCAGTTAGCTGAGAATGCCCGTCACTATGAGCATATTTGATCCGCTAGGTAAAGATGGCCGAATATGCGAGGAAATTGCTGTGGGAATGGGGGTGGAACACAAGCTTTATCACAGGAGGAGTAGGTTCAAACACAAGCGCAGTTGCATGTCATGCTAGAGCTCATCTAGAGTAGAGGCGAATAGCTATCCATCCTCTTTAGCGGCTTAACCAAAAATATGCAGTAACGGGGAGAGGGAGGGTGGCGTGGAAAAATACTAGGATCTCCATCACTTTGAGGACTGGAATATTGTCAATTCTAGAGAAACATTTTTGAAAAATATCGATTTTAATAGTGAATGAAAGAACGGAGACGCGAAAGTCAATAATAATGAAAATGAGAATAATGAGAATGATGAGAATTAAAAAAAAACATTATTATGGAAACTATGTATTTTATCAAGCAGTCTGGCCGTCCGGCTGACGCGAGACTCCCAGACTTCTTCTAATGCTCGCTTCGCTCGTATTAGTTTATCTCTTATCCACACTAATATAACTTACTGTTCAATCGATTTTCCCAGTGGAAAACCAACGGAGAATATATGTAGCATTACAATGCTTTCTCCCGCTGCCATTACTTTACGCCAATGGACCGTATACAGAGAAGGAAGGTCCCGTCTTGGTGCGCACTAGGTTCTTGCTCAATTGACATAGCTAGCTATCTTCGACATATAAAGGAAGACGGTGAGGCATGGTTAGGCGCAGGAACACAGGAGGGGTTGTGAGGCTGAACAAAGGGTAAATGTGCACATTATTCATCTACTGCCAGGTTCCATCGTTACACATTACCACTGCACCCGTTCTTAGCCTTTTATATGATCTCACAATCACCATCACTGACCAATCGTAGTGTGTGTGCATACGCATGCACACAGCCACATAATGTTTGTAATACTGAGAGTAATTGACAGCTTTTGTAAGTCCCCCCCCCCCTCTCGAGTTCAACTCTAAGAACTCCTGCATCATTATTGGGACTATAATTTATGCTCTGAAATTTCAAGAAACCATACAATAGTTGAAAGTTTCAGACATAGAAGTTACTGTAGAGGCTCGTAAGCTCCAAAAGCCATCCTAGAAGCAGTGGTTTTGTAAGGTATCTGGCTAGATGTATTGGTATTCGAAGCCCTCAGGTACTGCTCCGACAGCTGCGGCCACTACCGCACCTGGAGCTGCCATCACTGCAGCTGGAAGTGCAGCTACTACCGCAGTAGGCGGCGCAGTTACTGCTGCACCATCATCAAACGCGACGACTACAACCAGAAAACCGTGGCCAAGTGAGTTCATCTATGAAAGAGAACAAATTTACTGACCTGTGCCGCATGGATGTTCGTTTCAGAGGCCAAGTGCAGCAATCATATCCTAACAAACGATCTGAGAAATGTGTTCCTCAAAATTCACAATGACCACAGGTGAAGATCGTTAACTAGATTAACATCTCCTTAGCTAGTTTGTGGCTTACATTATTTTCAGAGGTGCACTGGCCAGGGGGCAGACACAGGTCAACGCAGGATGGGGAATTGCTCCTCCGGCAGCGCTGATGTACAGAATGGTAAGAGCAATATCTTCCCACATATATCCGCTTCAGACCCATAATCTAACAGTTGAGCACACCTAATTTCAGAAATATAGCTGTGCTGCCGAGTCATATGCTATAGAATATGTTTCTAGCTGCCGTCGTCGCGGTCTACCTGAGTATACCCACCCTGGGTATAAAGTCAACCTCCACGTCTTACGAACTCTTGATACTGATGAGGGCGGAGCTGCACGAAACGTTAGTTGCAAGGCCATATCGGGTGTCTTGTGGAGGAACTGAAAATACACAACCAAATTGTCAGGCAATGGCTGATTGGTGGAGTGAGTTGGCTCGCTATGGAATGAGGTCAAATATGATGTTTTACGAAAGAGAACGCAGACGAGAACGACGCAGTGTGCTCAACTGGTCAAAGGTCATGTTGAAAACATATAGATCATTTGAGGTCAAATTTCAAATGGTAATATGTAATAATATGCTTCTTTGTTTAGATGGCATGGTGGAACAATAAAGAGCTCGGATGTGCGGTGAAGAAATGCCCGAGGTTTTTCCTCACAGCATGCATGTACAAGCCTGGGTAAGCATTTGTAAATGCTTTTTCCTTGCTTTCGTGCACCGCGCTAAGTGTCACAATTCCAGAGGCAACGATGTCGGTCAACACGTCTACAAGGTTGGAGCAGTGTGCTCTGACTGCCCGAAAGGACAATGCGATGGTCAAGCATTGTGCCGTTGGTAGACGTTGATTTTCGCTCTCATTTCTAACAATAAAAATAGTGCAAGTCTTTTACTGTGTGGTTTAAATACAGAACCGGCCAAAATTACATAGCCTTTTGAATTTTCCCCCGTAACTTTTGGTGGAGTAAAGCTTTGCATGGAAAAAGAAAGAAAGCAATTTTTTGTGACCTGGATTTCTGAGTGCACTGCGAAGGAATTAGCATCGTAACCAAGGATGAGTTAGCTAATTTGGTAAAAATTCTTGCAATGATTTACTGCTCAAAAGAACTTAAATTTGCTTCCTTACTTTGATCAATGATCTGAAAGCACACGTGCTCATCCAAATGTGAGTCGAATCTATTACAAGGAGTCCAGTTCTTGTTGAAATACTGCCCATAAAAGCCCTTCTGTAATCCTTTGTAGATGCTGCAAAACTCCAGATTTTGAGTTTGTGGATAACAATTTTGTTTATAGGAAACTAGTTGACAAAATAGTGCTATGTCATTCCCCTTCCATTAAATGTGAGTGTCTACAACATCCGTGAAAATACGAGCTTCAAAGCTTTGCTCTAAATGAAGTTATGAGGGAAATGGAGGAGACTCCAAAAGGCTATATAGTTTTGGCCGGTACTGTATGAAGAAACAATGGCACAGAAATACAATGCTCTTGCAAGTCTTTGTGAAAATACGAGTATAACGCACTGGTCCGATGTAAGGCGTCGCTTCTTCATTACTATATCAAGAACAACGTCAGACCACGATGAATAGAAGCTTTCATAAAATTTCCAGCAGAGTGTTTCATGCTGTATTAAGACATCATAACAAACTTCAACAAACATGCTGGAACGTTGCCTCCTGGTACACATTTGTTGAAAATCTGGATTTTTCGAATGCTATTCTCCGCAGTACGTATTGCTGGATAGTGAAGAAACTTTACATGGGCAGCATCATAGTGACATGCACGGTTAGCTTTTTTAGAGAAAACTATGGGAATTGTTTACGTATGTGGTTAGAAAATGCAGTGGTTATATGTATAATGCAGTGGTTATATATGTGGTTCATAAATGCAGTGGTTTAGTGGTATACCTTTATCATACTGTACAGGGTGTGGCATAAATATTGCGTCCTAATTGGTCACTAGTGTCACTAGTTCCACCTTTATTGCGACGGAGATTTTCACCCTAAATTTTTTCTTTGATACGTTCGCCAACCCTTCGCCTGCATTAGCTCCATGACTCATAATCTCATGTCAACGTTCCACGTTTATGAGCACTGTCATTATTCAACTGCATCGGGACCGATCGGGCCGAACGTCGACATTGTGAAAATGTTACCCCTGCGCCAAATAACTGTTCAAGATACAATAAAAAGTTTCGGAGAGCTCGAAAATAATGAGGACAAACAGGGCAGATAGCTTTCTACTACTGCAGCCACTCCCAAGAATGTGAAGCTTGGTCGGAAGAGGGTCGACAGAAATCCGTAGGTTCCTTGCGCAAAGTGGAGACCGAGATCAGGATCGTCCGCAAACCAATCTATTAAACAGAGCGCCGTAAGGGGGCTAGAGCGGCCAGAGATGCGCGGCGGCACTCATAGACACCGCAATCTTGAGGCGCAGACAGTGGGGCAAAATGGCCGATTTCTGGGGACTCAACACGTTCGTTTCGAAACCCGCCTATTACGTCACTGCTGGCTCTCCCGCATGCACGGGGTAGTGATTTCATCATCTTCGCTGGCGGTCTCGCAGCGGAGGAGTGAGGGATGTTTGCAAGCTTTCAGGCTGCACAATGTACGCAGCAGGAAAACGACCCTTCCACTGTTGCGACGCTTCAGGCACATCCAGTGAAGAGAGGGACGGGTTCTATGAGAACTTCAGCGTCTCGGAAGCTTCATGGAGGCTGCATCTATGCATCTACGCGGTCGCCTCATCTGGTGGATGCTACTTCCACATCCCCAGTTGGGACCTTACAGCCTCGCAAAGAAAATCAGTCATTGTAGTTTTAAACACGTGGGTCACTTGATTCGTACTTCTCAGCACAAATTAAATGACAACAATTCATCCATCGAACGCGCCTAAATTTCATTTGAGACGTAGGCCGGTGAGCTTCTAAAGGCGGTGCGGCCGACTGTGCATTATAGCTGAAGCTACCAACTAATGTTGCCGGATGGATCCTGCTTCTAGGTGGGTTTTTCGAACCTTTTTATTAGTTTGGAGGTGCTAATGTTTGTCTGTCATGATAGGGGCTCGCTATTCAAGCAAGGTTGTTTTTGGACATACTTTCTACCACTGCTTGTTCCTTGATCGCATCTTTTCAGGATTCACAGTGCTACCTAGATTTCCCTTACAGCTGTTTGCTGCGTACAAAGGAGAACAATCGTAGGGCAATCAATAGAAAATAGAGCAAGCTGAACAAATAACGGTTCAAAAACGGCTTGGAAAAATGAAGCAATAGTAAAAAGCATGCTCAAAAACGACCTCGCGTACACAGCGGGTCTCTACTATGACAGACAAATATGTACATTTTCTTCAAAACAACAAGCAAAATGTGTGAAAAACTCACTCGGAAGCCGCGCCACCATTTTATAGTCTCGGCGCATGCTGGAAAGTCGGCCGCATCGCAGCCGCGCCGCCTTTAGGAGCCCGCCGCCCCCATCCGCCCCAACGTCCTGGAAAAACCATACTATCGAATCTCAGAAAAAATCAAACCAACGAGAGAGGAGGAGAGAGCGATGCAACAGAAGCTAATACAACGTATTCTAGTAAGAACAGGAATTCTGAAGGAATTTTCCTGCGTAGGCTGTAGATACTGAGCCGTAATTGCAACCCACTCATATTAGTTTACGTCTCTTTTTACATGATTGTGCAGTTTCGCTTAATGTCTTGCGCCCGATCATGAGCAAACGCATGCGTCATTGCATCGCGGGTTGGGCGAGGCCGCCTGATCATGTGCATATTTTCCATTATGAAATCGGTACCCGATCATGATCAGGATCTACTTGCATACTCCTCCAGACGTGGCATCCTGCTGGCAGCGTTCCCGCAGCCAACCGGTTGAGTCGCGGATCGCCAGCAGGATGCCACTTGTGATCTCAAGCGGTGCGGGAGGAGGACGCAGCGGATCTACCGCACTGTACGTGAATGTCTGTGTACGTGTGAAATGTAGTGTATGAAAAATGTACGTGCACCAGAACCTGTTTAGTCAGTGCGTGAAATCGCAAAGATTTTATTCCTTTCTACTAAGTTAGCCTAATACATTCACGTTATGAGAGTGAGTAAGGCAAATTATACTAGATACGTGCATCAGTGGCGCGTCAAACACGCGCACCCATTCGCGGACAAGAGGACTAGTTAATGCGGCATGTACATCCTCAATGAAAAGGACGCGCCTCCGCTGTTAGGGCGTAAACGAGTGCGTGTGAGCTGCCTCAGCTATGTGGATGGCACCAGCCTTCATCATATGGGAACGCGCGTCGAACGCACGCATTTAGTGCAAATTGCCCTGTTGAGAGTATTGATGTAGCTGCTTCATTGTTTTTCATACATAAGGAACTATAAAGGAAGTTCGAAAAACAAATGCTCCACTCTGTCTGACCTTTTTAATGTCGGATTCACAGCAGCTGTGAGCAGCTGTATACACAGGGTCTTTGATTCAGAACTACATCATCACACACTTACGTGATGACCCCGGGATTAATAAGCCTTCCTGAGGACTTTTTAGTTCCGGGTTAAACCAATAGGTCTGTTGTGATGATATGTTGCGCCTCCTTTCTCTCCGTCTATGATATGTACGTGCTCTCTGCGCACTCTTCGGCCATAGTGGTGTGGCGATGTCTCGACGAAGAAAAAACAAGGGCTTCACCGACGTATAACCTGCTGTTCATATCGCGGCTATGTAAGACAGGCTAGAACTTCGATTTCCTTAAGCATCCCAAGGTCATATAGTTTCATGATTATCACATGCATGACTGCCGGTTTAGCCTCCTGATTAGCCGGCAGTAATGGCGCCTTTGCTAATTTTACCAGTACAGTCGTACGAGGTGGAACATAGTCACAGAAATCATGTTCAGCTTAACACTGAAAGAAAGGCAACAATTCATCACGAAATATCCTAAACCGCTGACACGGGCCCAAAGACGATAAAGGAAGTCCTCAACAGCAGCGGGCAGAAGATTGAGATTCTTTATTTTATCTTCACAAGGGAATTCTGTATCAGCTATTTTTTATGCGCTTTTCCAACTATTCAAAATTTTTACGTGGGATTTTTTACTGAACTAGCGCTCCTTCGGGACGTTAGGAAGTGGGGTGGGGCAGTCACTTGGGGCATGTGCAAAAGCTTCGCACTTGCAAAACCTCTAGAAAATTAATAAAAAAGCAGAACCAATCTTTAAATGGGCCCAAACGTGAAGTCCTTGTTATGAGTTGAGTATGAGTATGAGAAGTCCGTTCTCCATCGTATGGCATATTCGTGCGTATTCCTCACTACCAGGCCAATGCAGATGCGTTCTCCATCTGCGGAACTGTATCCTGCCACTCCTCACACTACTGGACCAAAGCGATATCGTATCCTAGTGTTTTCCACACTACTGGGTCGCTTTCTTCCATCGGTGGACCGTATTCTTACGTCATCTTCACTGTTAGGACACATTGAACCCGCTCACCGTCAGCTAAACTGTATCTTGGTATTCTCCATTTTACTGAGTCACAGCGGACAATCAACAATACAATCGGCCACACGGACCCGTTCTCCATCGATGGACCCGTATCCTGCGTGTTCGTCACTGTTGGGCCACGGCGGGTCCTTCCTCCATTGGTGGATCAGCATTCTTGTGTTTTCCTCACTATTAGGCCACACCGGACCCTTACTCCATCGGTGGACTCATATCCTAGCGCTCTCCGCGTTATTGAGGCAGGGCGAACCAATCCTATAATGGCGGACCTGTATGCTGGTGTGCTCCACACTATTGGGCCACAATGGGCTCTTCAGCCAAATCAACGGTCAACCCTTATTCTGGTGTTTTTCCTCACAATATGGCCAAACCGGGCCTGGACTCCTGGCCTAAACGATAGGCCAAACTTAAGCTCACTGAGTCTATAAGCCAAAGGCCATATACGGCCAAAGGCCATATATCATTACGCGTTGAGGTCTCCTGGACGTGAACCAGTTGACCAACGTTGTCAGGATCAGGTTTGGAAAGTTCATATATGTAGTATATGAATGTCATTAACGTGCAGGTACGGCACCAGCTGCCACTACAGCTGCACCGGCAGCTATTAGTGCAGCAGGCGGGGCGGCTACAACTGCAGCAAGCGGGGCGGCCACAACTGCAGCAGGC
>KN728902.1:7170-19319 GCA_000816745.1 Ancylostoma duodenale
GTCACAACGCGAAGTGATTGCTGTGATTCGAGTTGCTCCCGTAAGGTAAGACAACACGGCTACCATATGGGTAGGCGAAGTCTGGAAACTGAAAGGAACCATTGGAGAAAAACGACAAAATCGAAAAACGCTGCTCTACGTCGCCTACTTTACATGCCAAAATTTCCACTTTTTTCGATAAAAAGTCCTGCCGCAAACTAGCGGGACGGTCCTGCACTCTGATAACTTATTATTCCTACTCTCCTGCCTTGTCACTCTCTGATCACTATCTCGTCTCACCCTTCACTTTCTTCTTCGGCGAAAAAGAGCCCGTTGATTTTGACCATTTTCGAGCGGAAGTCCCTTTGTATGACTGGCCTTAGCCTACGCAATCCTGAGAAGAGAGAATCCGCATTCTACCCATGCGTTTGAGTAATCCTATAGATTTGAAAGATGTGTACTCAGTTCATTGGGAAAAACTCTCTCAAAAGTTAGAGCTGAAAATCTGATTTGAATGCCTTTTCTTCCATTACTTTCTCCTCAACCTAATACTTATTGCAAATTTGAGACAGGAATTCTGGGATGAATAGATATTTTCAGCTGGTAACAATGGCTTTAGTCAGGGATGTCCGCGGGAGCAGATATCGTCATTTTTGGGGTGCCCGTATATTTATGATACGCACTGTAGATAGTACAGATCAGAGCACATAATACACGTAAGCGTATATACAGCAGAATAGAATGGCTAGTTATCACCGGTCGCTCGGTGGACGGCTTGATGATAGAGAGGACACACGGTCCTGCGACCGTCTCCTCTGCTGACTGGTCCGCCTCCCGGCTCCTACCAGCTCGTTGCTGTCTCGTCCCTCCTCCTTTTGTATGGTTCGGTTGTCGGTGTCGGTTGTAGGCCAATCTAAAAACAACTCAGAGGAGCATGGGAAACCTGATGAGTAACGAATGGAAAATTCAAAGATAATACATTGAACACGCACCTATTCACATTATAATATTATATACTATGTACAATTTCTTCACCGTATGTTACATAGCGATTCACTCCTCATTACTACTCATTTTTGAACACCCACCCAACTCAATACGTTTCCAATGTTTTGCGCGCTTAGATATCGTGTTCACATGGCAAGATCGTGACACCAACCTCGAGTTTCATGTCATTATGAGACTACCTGCGATCTGCACCTTGAGAAGTAGAGGGTTCGATTTGAAGAGTTCGGATCAAAGGGTTCTTTTTATCCAAACGCGGAGCAGCCGCCTCGATTCACCTATGTGTATACGGTCGATTCGTTTCCAGAGTGCGGATGGCGTGACACACGGAGCAGACTCCTACGTCAGATGACACCAACCACAAGGCGGAATACAAATGCCCCCCCCCCCCCTCCGTCTCTCATAAGCTTCGCGTATCAGCAATAGAGATCCGTGCTGAAAGAGGCTCCTCGGCTGTCAATATAGGTAGATTGGATCTGGATGCGTCCCTTCCACCTGTTGTACTGTAGTGCTTCCCGACTGGCAACTAATTACTTTGCAGAGCAACTCTAAGACTCTCAGACGTCTATTCTCAGAATAGTATTCCAGCGCGAAGATGTACACCAAAACCTGTTTTCGAGTTCAAGTTCATAGCTCGGTATATTTAGTACCGCGAAAGCATTTGAGATCTATTAGACCAAAACATTCCGTAGGAGTGTAGAAATTAGAGACCACTTGAAATCAAATGAGCTTCAAAAGTTTTATTGGAGCTTGGGGACAGTTTCAGCAAAAAAAAATCAGAAAAGTTGTAAAACCATAGATGCACATTGTCTTCCTTCACCCTAATGAACTGGCTACTGAACACTTATTTCAAAGTTTTTGATAGTATTTGAAAGGGCTATTCATGGGCAGCTGTATATATGTGAGCTGCTGAATTCCCGATCCTCGATTTCGGAAGAAATTTAGAAGATGAAAGAACGAGTTTATTCAACTTTTGTTTATGTGTTGTACGAATGGGAACAGTGAAAAACAGTAGCAGAATGTTATCGTACCTGTTTACGGACATCTAATATTCGGCCTAATTCCTGGGCAATCGCGGGGGAGGGCTCGTGGAGCGGTCCTTTCCAGCATTATCTGTATGCAGTGACTTTGGAAGTCAATCCAGTTGCTCCGTCAAAAGAGTCTGAAAAAGTTGCAAACATTCTCTGGGTACCCGCAAATTGTATTAGGTTGGTGCATAATTAATGCGGCTTTTTTCAGGACTTCTTTTCTTGATAAAAATTGAAGCTTTCCAAATGGTTTTTTCATGAGAACAATCCTATCTTTCCAAGTATTGAAGGTGCTATCGAAAATCGCATCCACTTCCGCCATGATATTCTCTATCACTTCTTGAAAAGTTGGTATGCAGCACAGTCATTCCACTATCTCAGCGACCCTGTCGAAGATGGACCAATCAGCAGGGCTAAGTTGAAGGATCGTTCATATTCGTAAGGTACGAGCTTCATAGATGAAGAAGGAAGAGGTTGGCCATCAAATTCTAAGCATCAGGAAATTTGGGCCGCCTGGAAGAGGGCAGAAGCTTGACCACGAAAATGCTGTCTGAACTCTTCAACATGGACCATTCGACCATGCTACATCCTCTCAAAATGCTCAGAAAAGCATGGAGATTAGCCAAATGGGTAAGCAGGAACTTTTAACGGGAACAATGTTCAATTTCCACCGATTTTCCATAGCAAAATGAGCAGGCTCCATTTCCGAGGATCTCGTAAATCGGACCTCCTTCCCTTCCATGGCTGCCAAAAGTTCCTGGTCGTCGAAATTTGATTGTAGAGCTCTTCCTCTTCCATCTGTGGAATCGTACCTTCCTACTTGAGTTACTCAAATAATTTTCTACTTGGCTTTGCAGATTTTTCTTCAACCAAAATTTCGTTGAGATCGCGAAATGACTGTGCTGCATTCCAACTTTTCCGAAGTGGTAGAGCACATTATAGCGGATGTGGATGGGGCTCTCGATAGCATCTTTAATAAATGGAAAAGGAGGGTTGTTTTCATGAGAAAACCACATGAAAAGCTTAAATTTTTATCAAGAAACGAAACAAAGTCGCGAAAAAAGCTGCATTAATTATGCACCAACCTAATAAAAGACCTTTACTCTTTTTCTGGCCCACTTGCTGAAGAACAGACCTAATCAATGCAGAAGGACCAGAGGGTGCGCGGATAACCAGAATTCCTTCTGGTGCAGTTCTTCTGGGTCCCTTGGCACAGACGGTCCTTTTGCAAGGTTTTACGAGTAGAGCTGTGTGATCGAATGTATTTTATTGATCTTTTAGTCATAAAATTGTCCTGCTCGCATCTACTCGCTCACGCCCCGGGGCAGGTCGGGTGTTAGATGTCCCGCAACCTTATCGCACCGTCCCAGACAAATTCATCGGGCAGGCAGTGAACACTTCTCGTACGGCGAGCAGGCCACTGCGCTTTGTTTTTTTTTTTTTCAGAACGTGGCAGATCTCATATTTTTATATCTCATATCATAATTTTCAGAACGGCCGCAGCCCGTATTTTTAAACTTCGAGGTTATGACGAAGAACCAGATGTGAGTTTCAACCTAAAATTTAAGTAGATTTATTTCAAAAATATGTGCACATATCAAATATTACTTGATAAACACAATTCAGTAGGTTTCCTTCACCTTACTGATGAGTGCAGGAGGAAACCTACTTTTATGGTTAGTTTTCGTACAAGGTTCATGCACGGAACGAAAACTGAACAGAACACAATAAAATGGAATTTCAATATAACTTTAGAATTTATGACGATCAGGCTGTGGTCATTTTTTGAATACTGAGCAGGCAGCGCTTCATAGGAATGCCGTCCTTCGTGCACGAACTGCACGAACTTGACTGACCGCATCTGCATACATGCAGGTTTGCATAATTAGTATCATCATTGTTGGAAGAGGCTTAAAAAGTTTTTTTTGCTTTGGGTTTTCACTTTGTCAGTACTTGTAAAAATGTGTGTTGATCTTGTATACTACGTCCCTTCTGGAATTTGTGTTGTAGTGGGTGAACCTTTTTTCGGTAAGACTTTCAACTTGGACTGTTTAGGGCAATTTATACTAGTCAGATGCACGTATTCGTTTGCAGGGTTTTCCATTAAGAGCGGTCAATGCGGCAGGCACATCATTAATGAAATTGATTGATCCTATCACTTTTCTGAATGGAACTGTAGGAATCAGTCACGGATATCCAAGCAGCAAAACTTAAAGGCAGCACCCCTCGAAATCCTCGACTCTGAGTTCAACCGCTAGTAGTGGAACATATTCTCAGCCCATCATAAAAGTTTACCGAACACAAAGAATCACTGCTTACCTGCGAAGAAATCTAAATCGAAGTCGCGAACACCGCGAACACAGCAGCCTAGCATGCGCCAGGGCACACAGGCCGCAGCCGCTCGGAATCAGCGTGTGTGACCTTCGCATAGGGGGACCCACGAGTGTCAGACGTCGCTTAGTCGTACGGGAAACGGCACCACGACTTCGTGAATTTTCTGTACGTTTAGCGCTGTTTCACCACTGGATATGAGTTCTAGCTCCCTCAAAACCTCAAAAACCAGCAAAATCTCAAACACAAGATTTGAGCAGGTGCTGCCTTTAACAAGTTTTGCTGTACAGGAGACGTCTAACGTCACTGCACTCGCAGAAAGGGCAACGCCACATCGTTCGTTGATCCACGTGAACACGCGTTAACTCAGACGCTTATTTTGTAGTGCCTAATGCCTATCAACGTAGGCTAACAAGTGATGAGGTGGCGCTGCTTTTGCGAGTGGTGCATTCACGTGTGACGTTACTTGTATGTCACACTTAGATTCGATCAGTTTAATAATAATAATTAATAATGATAGAATAACTGTCTGTTTTGTGAAGAACAAAATGTTCGTAACATATCTGCACTCGTATGATAAACGTTTGTTGCTTATTGCACTTGTTTCCTTCCTTTTTAGTGCAAAAAGCAATACAGGGCATTGAAGGGATTCGCACGATGCTTTTAGCGCGCTACCGGGCAAACCAAGTAGTAATTCCCGGGTAGGCTGCGCGCTTGCACCGAGCTGGACCCGCAATGGCGTTTGCTTACCGGCCTGCCGATGAAAGTATCTGAAGTGATTGGACATTTAGAGAATACCTGCTGGGGAATAATCAGTTGATTCTTTCCGCAAGTGAGTGAAATTAACTCTTTTCTAATTTTCAATACAAGATTGGGGTGTTCAACATCGCCCGAACGCTCCAGAGAACACGGAGAACATGATTAGAGTGTCGTCGATGAACGCGTCCGTCCACGAGAACATCATACATCGCGTGGCCATGTAGAGATAAAACACGACCAGGTGTCCACCTCGTCCCATTTTCGAACCCAGACCCTGTCGTCCAGTTCGAACTTCTTCGGACGGCCATTATTATAAAGGTTAAATTGACGCTCCATTTTGCGATTTCGCTCCTTCACGACACTCTTTGGCATCGTCAATATTGTGAGCGGTGGGCGCAGCCGACGTCCAAGGAAGTTCTCTGCTGGTGAACGTCCGTCTTTTGAAGCTGAGTAAGGCGTTCTGCGGTACGTCTGCAAAAACTTCGTTTCTGACGCTTCCTAATGCTTCTGACGTTGTGCCAGAATCCTTGAGCTTCTCTAGGGCTCTTTTGAAGGTGTCTACGAACCGCTCTACCTGTCCGTTTCACTGAGGAAGGAACGTTGGTGAACAGACGTGAGTTATGCCGTTGGTGTTGCGAAACTCAGCAAACTCCTTAGAAGCGAACTGGCTTCCGTTGTGCGACACCAGAGTAGTTAGATTGCTGAACTGGGCGAACAGGCGGGTCAGCTGTCTTATTGTCGCCGCACTAATATTCGACGTCATTTCGATTATTTCTGGCCATTTGGAGTAAGCGTCGACGATGACGAAAAACATTTTCCCATTCAATGGGCCAGCGTAGTCAATGTGGACTCGAGATCACGGTTGTTTCTCAGTCGGCCAAGAGAAAAGCTTCAGCTTTTAGAGGAGCTTTCGCAACTTCCTGGCAGTTTCGGCATCCGCGGACATGTTCTTCTATGTCCTTTGTTATGTTCGTCCACTATACCTATGTCCTTTGTTATGTTCGTCCACTATACATTCGATCTGGCGAGTATCTTCATCCGCGTTGTTCCGGGATGTCCATCGTGCACCTCTGTATCTAGAATAAATTTCTTTGAAGTACTCTGAATAATCGGATAAAGCCACTATTAACTCGTCTTTTGATCGGAATCTTGGACTTGATGGGAAGATGTTGAGATTCTAAGACAGATATAGGTACGAGGAAGCCAATGCAGAAATATTGTTGAATGAGGTGGAATTTTGGTTTTCATTATTGGAAGTTTTTTGATGAGCCATAACACCTGCTTGGGCGGTCATGCTGACATGGGGAAACAATTCTTTTTTCCTGTTCAAATCCGCGCCTGTTGCTTGGGTCGCTACGGCTAAAACTTCTAAAAATTTCCGCTAATATTCAGTTGCAATGGCTTTTCCATCAATCCTTTGCAATGCCCAAAAACAGACGCCGTCAACATTCCAGCTCAATAAACGGTACTTTCTTCTTCAGAATCCATTCTTTGTGTTTAAGCTGCCGTTTTCATTGCATCTTTTGTAACCACAGTGTAGCGTTATCTTCAACATGGTCGTTCTGAAACCAGTTCAGCCATTCAGAATAATTTTCTGATTTTCATGTTGGGTTGCGTTTTTGTTTGGGATCGAGCAAATGCGGTACTTGTTTTTGAAAACGTTTCTTAAAACTAGTTCGTCGGGCAAAATAAAAATTGATGACATATGATAGATGCGCTAAGCTCCCTTAGCACGCATTTGTACTCTACAGGGTGGTCCAAAATTACGGAGACACATTGAAAGGTTCATATCTAACTTTAGAAAGCAAATAGGCGATTCTGTTCCCAATATGATATTTTTCACCAAGCACTGAACAGAGTCTACCATCACATCTCACGAGTCCTCCTGCCATCGGCGAAAAAAGATGTGAAGAATTCGAACTAGGCACCTGCTGTGGCGCGGTAGTGCCTTTTTCTCATATGAACCCACGCTTCTAGAAGCATTAGCTTCGTGAATTAAACAATTTTATAGGAGTAAAATCTGTTCTTGTCCGCGAATGAGTATCATAACCAGAGGTCTGCACGAATGAATACTGAAAATAGGATTTATGAAGAAGCGGACATGATTTCCTGGGCAAAAGCAGGCAAAAACGTCTGTTGGGGCTGTTTCCAATTCTTTTTTCGGTGTTTATTAGCGGACTGGTGCTCATTAGGCTAACAAACTACCAATCTTGAAGTTCTAGGGGGTGATCCTTTTGCAAAATCCTACCCCTTGACATAACGCGCGCGCCTAGACTTCACGAAAATATAATTGGGTACAAATAAAGGTGTTGATTCGTTTCGATAGGCACGCTCAAACCGTGTCGGATTTCGGTGTATCCGCACCATATCTCGGATCTCACAACCATGGTAGGTGATCTTTTACAATCATTTTAATGTTTTTCTGTTCCTCACGCCTTTTACTCTTCGATGTACTAGTAAGTGATCCTTTTGCAAAATCCTACCCCTTGACATAACGCGCGCGCCTAGACTTCACGAAAATATAATTGGGTGATAGATCTAAGCTTAGCTGACGGCCTAGCCGTTCCTGAAATACATAGTGCTAGGTATTAATTTGGAAGAAGCTGTACAGCTAAACAGATGAACAGCAAAAGAGTGGGTGCAGAATGCCAAAACTCGGAATGAGCAGGAAAACGCGAATCGCGCGCTTGTCTCCGTAATTTTGGACCACCCTTTGCATATCTGTCAAGACCTTGTTCATTTCATTCACTTTTTTTTGATGGAGTCATCTTTTCCTAACACATGGCCTGCTATTTGCTCGCGTCCGGTTACGCTTGGTTTTCAGAACCCATAAACTACGGCTGCAACATAAAGGCGATGATCCACCTAATTCAGTATCCAAGTGGTGTTGGGTTAGCTCGCAGTTTTCTCTTCCAGTTAGAAAAAAATTAATCACCACCTAAATTAAGCATCTCTCCGCGACTCGGCCCAGTCGCAGTTGCTTAACTTGATACCCTTGACAGAAGGAGAAACTTTGTCAGATCGACATTCACAGTCAACTCATTTGAAGGACTCTCGAACAGAACTGCAAAGAAATTTTTGAAAAAGAACACCTCCTTGCTAGTGATTTCGGAAACTTTTCAAACGGCCCTCGCATTAGCGGCGGGGGGCTTCGCCTTCTTCTGAGGGCAAGGTGGTAAACTGGGTAACCTAGAGTAGTATTAATAGCACTGAGTTGACTTAATTGAAGAATAACTCTTGTTTCTAGTTTTATCCTGATCAATAGTAATCTAAGTTTCTTTTCTTGTCCTAATCTACATCTTTAGCAGTGTTGATCTCTACTGGTGTCATATATTCCATGTTCTCCTGTCTACTGGTATCGCTCTCCAATAGATCTGGATCATTGATTTGTGAGCGCGCGGGAAGCCGGCGCGTATGAAAGTTGCCATCAAGAGCTCAGTTTTAGTTTTTCTGTCTCTTCGTGTTCTTGATTGAACTTTTTATTTTGTTCTCTAGTAAACTATTTTGTTTATCACCCTTTTCTTCCACCTTTCCAAGTGAGACCGAGTCATAAAGACCGCATTAAGTGGCTTGCATACTTTTGCTGCAGCGGTACCGCCGTGGCGGCGGCAAAAGTGGGTTGAGTTGTCGCCCGGCGACAATATACCTCCACTGCCATTCCTTGCCGCGACGACGCCGCCACGACGTTGCTAGCCTATGCTCAACCATGGGCGATTGTCGCGCTCCAGGCCGCGGGACGACGTTTCCTGTAGCATTTAGAAGTGATCGATAGTTGTGAATTATCGTACTTAGTGCGATTCGCTTCTTTGCAGATCACCGTTTGGGCAGGGTTTCTTGGACTATATACTTTGATAAGGAGCCACGCCCATAGCTGGAACTATCTTTGAATTACAGCGACAGTGTTGCTCACACATAAGTAACTTATCGTTTACCTATTTGTACATACTGTGCCTTCGTAAATAATTAATAAAAATTTTTCTCCAGTCAAACAAGCTACAGCTGGCCTTTTCTGGTTCGATGTATTCCGTGACTACAAAAACGACTGGGACCTGAGCGATGGTTGCGAAGACAGCATGCTCCAACTCATACAATAATTGCGTGCTATCGGACACTGGTCACACCGATGGCACGTTGAAAGGAGTTCATTTGATTTGAAGCACGCCGATCACGCAGTATCACCATGTAAACTTCTCGATTAGGCGTATGGCATAACTTATCGTTTACCTTTTTCTACATATTGTTCCTTCGTGAATAATTCATAAATATTCTTCTTCAGTCAAATAAGCCACAACTTGCCTATTCTCATTGCACGTGCATTCGAAACATGTTCAGAAGAAAACGAGACACATGCAAGTGGTCTACATATATGCATAGCTTCCAGATGAAGTGAAGGTTGTCTAAGCCGAAAAAGTGAAGGATATTCTCAATCACAGCTTCGATAGGGACGACACAATGTCAGCTACTAGATAGTGAAGGCTATTCCCAAGATGGATTGCACCGGAACAGATTCAATATTGGTCAATAACTAAGGAGACGATCCTACGTTTGAAGCTGGTTCTGATTTGCTAGCTAACACGTAAGAACGCTCTGACTTGTTAGAGGTGCAGTTTATGAGTGTGAAGAGAAGGAAATGCTGAGATCAGTCGTTGTTTCTGGTATAACCGAGTGTAGGGATAATAGCGCAGATAACAGGATTAGTCATGATTCGGAGTGCATTTTCGGAGAATCTTCCACTTCTTAAATATTGAATGTGCACCGGTGTCCTTCTACAGGATGAGAAAGCCTCATTCTAGGTATCCACGTTTGCTGAAAATTGTACTTCCTACCTCCTTCTTGAAAAGTGATCTGTTAAGGAGAGCTCCTAAGCTGAGAACCTTTCCTGTTTCGGGAATATATTAGGTTGTGGGGAAAGTTCTCGCAGTTTTCGAAAGTGTAGTATATAGTCAGGTATGTGCGGGTTTATTATTATCATTTCCTGCAAACTCCTGCACAACCCCTTCCAGGAATGTTTTGAATATGGAACATTTAAAACAGTACGTTTGCAGCCTTTTAGTATACGGCTTCAAATCTGGTGAATCAGCAACCGCATCCGGTCGCCGTGCTAACTCTGTATTCGGGGGATGGTACAGTGGCCGAATGCACTGCATAAGATTGGTCCAGACGCCTTCGTGTTGCAGACTTCAACATCAATGTTTCCGCACGTCGAGACGCGCATCCGGAGTCAACAATGGACGATTACAGCAGCTGGTGGGTTCAGATCCACGGCAAACTATGTGTGAAAGAACACAAGTCTTGGAAGTTCACTTTACCGCCATCGCCGATAACTTGCGTCAATTGGGCAAGCTGAAAAAAATTATCACAGTGAGTGATCATGCGATCTCAAGCACTGTGAAGGCAATTCAGTAGCCACAGCAGAGGTGGCTACTAAAATGCCCTCGTACAGAAGCATTGGAAATTAGGTGAAGTCCATCTTCACAAGAGATGAGAAGTTGTGTCTGCACGTCAACACCAAGCACCATCGACAATGAGTTGACAAGGATGAGCAGCTTGAGCCGCAGCCGAAGACAGGTGATCACCCTCTGAAAGTTGTGGTCACTGCTTGTTGTGACAGCAGAGGCATCATCCACTATGCGCTACTGCCACGCATCATTGCCCTCACACTAGACCTGTGCTATCAGCAGCCGGATAGATTGGCTGCAAAAATACCAGAAAAAGAGTTCGAATCACGGGAAGATCCGATTCCTACACAACGATATTCGTCTACACACTGAAAGAGTGGCTTGCTAGAAGCTACCCGACTTTGATTGGAAAGTGCCGACTTAACTAACGTAAATCCTTACCTTGCTCCAAAAAATAACCACCTTCTCCTGTACCTCTCTAACGCCTTGCAAGTTAGAGCGCTCGATAATGAAGATGACTTGGATCGCTGGTTGGACAACTTTTCCGAGTCAACGCCAGAACAGTTATGTGCCGAGGGCATCGAAAGGCTAGGACCTAATGGTGGTTTATACATTTCTTTATGTGTTTTCCTGTTTCTGAAAAGTAAGGGAAATGTGCTGTTCCAAAAACCGCGAGAACTTTCCCGACAATCTATTACACTCGTCCGCCACTTCCGAAGGAGGAAAAGGAGCGCCTCATAGCTCTTCGCTTGGCTAGGAGAAACACTATCAGGAATGATGTAACTTCTCAAAATCCTAATGTATCCCCTTGCTTTAGTGATGTCACGCCTATTACGATCTCTAGTAATATTGCTAACTCATGTGGTAGTCCTAACCCCTCTGCACTGACGGGAACAAATGAGTCTTCCTCGGTCTGCAGATGACGGTATCTATTGCATGACTACAAATATTCGCTCCCTGTCCAAAAACGGTCATTCTTTGGTATACTCTATCATAAAATTTAACGACGGAATTACAGCTCTTAGCGAAACTTGGCTTAAACCTTCTTGTGAGGTGAAGGTCTTAACTGGGGACTTGCGCTTCTCATTTGGAGTTTTTCGGTGTGATCGGCCAAAGATTAAAGGAGGACAGCCTCATTTGTAAAGCACTCTTCTCCTCCCATACTAGTTTTCCAGGAAGAAGGAGAAGAAGAATCCATAGGTAAGGGCTATGAAGTAGTTGCTCGTGATCTGCAAGCGGTTCAGGGTAAGATCAGATTTATCCTCACCCATAGGACACACTGCTGCATTACCAAGAGCACTGATCAATTTCCTGGACTTGAATTGGGAGTATGTTTCAACTTCTTCGCTTTTGTCCGCATTATTTTTTGACCTTCTCATCAACTATGGGTTTGAACAATTTGTGACGGATTCCACAAGAGGTCAGGGTTTACTGGACTTGGTGTTCTATAATGAACAAAATGTAGTTGATAAAGTGAAAGTAAATTCTACACTAGGTAGTAGCGATCACTCCAACACTGAGTTTAACGTTCGTGTGACCGTACCTCAGAGTAAGTTTTGTTTTATAAGTGACTTCAAAAACGCGTATTATGACATGATCTACGATAATAAGTCGAAGACCCCCCCCCATCGTCACGTGGGTGGGTGGA
>KN728903.1:0-18333 GCA_000816745.1 Ancylostoma duodenale
GATTTATTGATTTTTGTCTATTTTTGCGTGGGGGTCAGTAAGAACAGGTGTACTGGGGTTCCGCAATACGCTAAACACGAATATGACAGCCATTTTGCGCCAAAATATCGATTTACTGATTTTATCGATTTTTCCATTTTTGTCAAAGGGTTGGGTGAGATCGTCCTTAATAAGGTTCTCGAATACGCTGAACACGAATATGGCAACCAGTTTGCACGAAATTTTTGATTTGATTGCTTTATAGACTTCCTCTCCTTGGGATGAAAAAAAGGTTGCCCAGATTATTTAACAGGGTGATCCCCGAAATGATGAGATCTTCGGGTGAATATATTAGTATCATTAACTATCCACATCAGTATAAAAAGGACGGAGCAGTAAAATTCCCGAGCGAAGCCGGGTATGCCGTCTAGTATTTGATATTTACGTTCTTTTCTACCTCCAGATGAGTGTAGGTTACAATAATGCCAAGCAACTCCTCAAGGAGAGACTCGCAGCAGATAAAAGAAAAGGATCAAGACCGTATTTATGCAAAAAAAAAAACATTTCTGAAGTAGTATTCCGCCCTCAGCGTAGTGCACGAGCTGACGCACACAAGGTGAATAAAAGATGCGGAATCAGTGAACGGTGAATATCTGGCAATTGCTTAGCTCACAGTGGAAATTTAAGTGAACCAGCAATTCGAAACTTTTCATTCACAATGTCTTCAAGAAAGGACATTAATCTGGAGAAAATCCCAGTTACATTGACCTGTATGAAACCTAAACATTAGGTTGTTGCAAAATTAATTGCCGAAATTGACACACCAGCTCAAAGTGTTGTAACTCGCCTCAAACACAAGTCTTTCCATCGCTTTACAACCGTTCAATTCGGTAGATCCTCCCCGACAATTCATCGAAGACTGCATGCCTCTACAACAAAAACTGAGATCATAAGGGTTCGCAAACTTTTGAAAGGCGATTTCAGCATTTTCCAGATCAGCAATCTGCTTCTGTCGCAGGATTGCATCTGGTGCTCGGAAAAAGGACCTACTGTAGCGTCATGGTTTGAGGAATAAGGTCAATGAGTGAGAGCTTTGATGCCTTACTGCATCAGTTTTGCCGAGTAAATTTTGAAGTGTGAAGCTTAACGTTATTTGTTCACAACTGCCGATAACATCTATAGTAGATTAGCGAACATCAACCCAAAATTGTAATGCTAGGTCTCTGCTCTCATTGACTGGCTGTGTTGGTTGGGACTGCAGAGTATCACACCTTTACAGCACCATCAAAATCGTAACGCAATCTCTCAAGTGTGAAGATTTGGTTTAGGAAAACTTAGAAATGGGAGGAAGTGTCTAGCGATACAAATTCATGCTTTCTTTCATCGTACAGCAACCAAGCCCCATTTCTAGCTGTTACACGGTCGAGAAATGTGTAGTATTTGGGGCGAAAAATTGAGTTACAAAAGATGTCACATTGGGTGCGACTCTGGTTGTCAGTCAGATCATGGGTGTTCACTTCCACACTTTTCTTGCCATGTCTATTGAAGTCAAATGTTTGAAACTGTAGTATGGCGAGCCCTCCATCCCTGCCCTCACCGTCCAAATGGTTGAAGCCAGGTTAGGTTCCACAACTGTTCTCAACGCCTGATTGTCAGGGACCATCCTGTGGTCACGACCACGGTGGTCACGATCAATCGTGGTTGCTTTGGGGATCAAAATCGACGGAAGAAAAACTTGCGATCGAATGGCTCACTGCCCATTGAGAAGGCGATTCCTGGCCAAAACAAACGCAAGAATGCCGCAAACCTTCGACAAAGAGTGAACGATTTTGAAGACATTAACCATACTCACCCAAAAATCGCGTCGGCTCATGATTTGCTCGTGACTTCCTGAAAACCCTCAGGAAAGAGCTAGCCAGAATATTTAAAAAGCATTCGAAAGAGGAAGAAAAGCCCTATCAGATGCTTACATAGGTTGATGTTGGCCAAATTTGGCAGAAGAGAAAAGTTCATTTGTGCATACCCCGAAACGGCAATTAATTTCGCAACAACCCTATATAGTATGTGCACCAGCCTAATCGTTCGGCTAACGCCGGACTTTCAGGCTTCTTTTGGTGCATGCTTGGCTTGCGTATTTCCAGTGTCCACAGATAAGATTAATGCAGGTGGATGAACATACACTATCCACAGAGAAGTAGTCTTTATCGCGGCTCACGGAACCCTTGACCCATTATGAACAGCTCCTTTCCAACCATTTGTGGTACAGTTCATTCAACCGACAGTGAATACTGGTGGAAGTACCATGAACTGATATGCGGTCATTTTCAATCGATATCAGACATGTTTCATAGTGCACAATCACATCGCTTACCTCCATTCTGTAAATGCACCAGTATTCACTTCATTCCGAATTCCCTATAATGCACTTTCTTTCGCTGTGGTGGACGTAAATATTAGGTTATCCCACAAATAATGGCCGTTTTACGCTGGCGCTATACTCCTCGAGGAGTGTAGCACTTCGAGTCGCCGTCGCCGGCAACTGTGAGGTGGATGCGCATCGATTGTGGGCGGATCGGCGACGGCGGCCGCCGTCGCCGGCGACTGTGACGTCCGTGCGTATCGATTGTGAGCGATTTCGCCAACATTGGCGGCCGCCGTCACCGGCGACGGCAACGCAAGGTGCTATACTCCTCGAGGAGTATAGCGCCAGTGTTAGAGGTTCTCTTTCCAATATGCGCAACTCAGCTCAAACTTGAGATTCCCATTAGCAATAAGAAATATTATGATCACCATCCCCTGCAGATTTTTGTTGTGCAGTGAAACTTATGTAAAGAAGAAAGCTGAAATCACATGAGTCAACAAAGTGCGTGATGTCAATTTGCAGTACACATTGATTCACATGAATTTTCTGGGTGAAAGTGGATTCAGTGCAAGTTCAGAAGGATATTCTATTTGGCAAAGGTCTGCCCAATACAATACTACAAGGAAAGATCCAACGCCTCACTCAGTGAAATTCTTCTTGGTAGGATGTGAACCTGCGCGATCTTGTCCGCCCCGCCAGTTGGCATGCACTTCTTCGGCTCACCGAAACTGAGGCATTTTCAACCGAATCTCGAAGCAGAGCCCCGAATGGTAACAGGCGAGGCACATGTTAAATTCTACTGTTGGCCTGATCTACCACTGTCGAACACCTCGAGCAGTATTTCATCTATCAGAAAAAGTTACCCTTTTTTGGGATGTTGAGGTTTGTTGAATATATCCAGATCTCCCTCAACGATGCCAAGAAAACAGAAGTCCATTTTATTATGCAATGTCCACTCATCACTAAAAGAGGCCCACTTTTTGCGAAAACTTCGCAACAGTATTTATTAGAGGGATTAAAGTAAATGGTATCGCAAGTTAAGCACTGGTCGGCAATGCTTTTGTTCAAAATCCACTCTGCTCATTTTTTTTCGATGTTTAGTTGTCAAGATGGCTGAACGACCAGTGGTTTAGTTGCGCCCAACCTAGCTGCTAAAATTTTTACGGACTGTTTCAGAATTCTCGTCCCGCCTCCAGGACTATGCTTTCGTATCTGAGAAGTTTCATGACCATCATCTGGTCAAAGTTCAAAACTCGTATCGTTCTGGAAGTGCTTCTCTAGTCACAGCTCCTATGTCCTTATAACACGAATACCTGGCCACATGCAGAGCTAACACCAAATCCGGCTCTCGTTCTATTCGGGCACAAAAATAGTCTAAAAATTGGGAGAACACAAAAACCATGTTTTGCCTCATCGTACAGTGTCGTGTGCAGAAACCACAAAAAAAAGGGTATTGAGGAATCTAAGGTGCAGATAGAAGAGGTCTTGCTCTTTATAGATGTTCAAGATTTGCCTAAGCTTCTAAAATAATGGTTTTATCAACTTCCAAATATTCATCAGTAGGTTGCGGCCATTTATTGTGGGACAACCTAATAGTAGAAAGTGATCGAATGAGTACAAATTGGGATTGGACCTGAACACTGGCACACCCTTATCATGCCGTTGGAACCGACTCCAGGTGTTTCCCCACTTTCGGATGCCGGAGAACCCTTACCACGCCACTGGACCCGGCTCCAGGCGTTCCTCCACTTTTGTGCGCCGGTACACCCACGTCCCGCCGTCGGGTACAGCTTCAGACTTTTCTCCACTTACGGAGTTCCGGACCATTCTTATCACACCGCCGGCCCATCTCTAACAAACACTATAGCCGCATTTATAGAGCATCGGAGTCCGATCCGGTCGGGTGACAAAAGATACGTATTGATTTCAAGTTAGCCGAGGATCGATACGTATCTTTCGTTATCCGACCGGATCGGACTCCGACGAAGTATAGGGTTGTCGGGGAAGTTCTCGCGGTTTCCAAAAGTGTGCTTTTTCAAACTCTTGCTGCGCTGCCGCAACCTATCTTTTGTATATACAAGGAAGCCATGTATGTGCGAGTTTATTATTATCATTACCTGCAAACTCCTGCACAATCCCTTCCAGGAATATGAAGCTTTCAAAACAAAACATTTGCGGCCTTTTAGTATACAACTTCAAATCTGGTGAATCACCAACCGCATCCAGTCGCCGTACTAACGCTTTATTTGGGGGACGGTACAGTGGCCGAACGCACCGCACAAGATCAGCCCAGGCGCCGTCGTGTTGGAGGCTTCAACCTCAATGGTTCCGCACAGTCGAGACGCGCATCCGGAGTCGACAATGGATGACTACAGCAGTTGGTAGGTTCAGATCCACGGCAAACTATGTGTGAAAGGACACAAGTCTTGGATGTTCACTTTACCACCATCGCTGATCACCTGCGTCAGTTGGGCAAGGTAAAAAAATTATCACAGTGGGTGATCATTATCTGACCGGGTGCGATCTCTAGCACTGTGCAGAGGTGGCTAATGAACCCCTCGTACGAAAGCATTGGAAACTACCTGATATCCATCCTCACAGGAGATGAGAAGTTGTGTCTGTACGTCAACACCAAGCACCATCGACACTGAACTGACAAGGATGAGCAGCCTGAAGGTTGTGGTCACTGCTTGTTGTGACAGTAAAGGCATCATCCACCATGCGCTACTGCCACGCGACAGTGCCCTCACGCTAGACCTGTGCTATCAGCTCCAGGATAGATTGGCCGCTAAAATACCAGAAAAGAGTCCGAATCACGGCAAAATCCGATTCCTACACAACGATATTCGTCCACACACTGAAAGAGTGACTTTCCAGAAGCTATCCGACGTTGGTTGGAACGTGCTGACTTACCCAACGTACAGTGCTTACCCTGCGCCAAAAGATAACCACCTTCTCCTATCTCTCTCTAACCCCATGCAAGGTAGATCGTTCGATAATGAAGATGACTTGGATCGCTGGTTGGACAACTTTTCCGAGTCAATGCTAGTACAGTTCTACGCCGACGGCATCGAAGGGCTTTTCAAAAATGGGCGAAGAGTGGTAGGAGGTAATGCTGGTTTGTACATTTCTTAATATTCTTTTTTTAGTCAAGACAATGTGCTGTTCCAAAAACCGCGCGAACTTTCCCGACAACCTAATATAACCGTAGCTTATAGCGCTAGCCTCATCCGTGTCGTCCCCCGTCTGCCTGGTTCCTCTTGGTTGGCTCCTCTACAAAGGCACCCTACCCCTTTCTTTCCTTTTATGCGGTTCTGCAATCGTAGGCCTATCTCATCCATTCCGACTGTGATGAAAACAACTGTCGGCCATTAACATGTCTGAACATGACAAAAGCGGCCCGAAACACCTGAAAATCAAGCTGAAAATCAAAATTTATTTTCCGTTTTTGATGGCTGGTTCTCATGCTCAGACACACACACATGAACTACCAGTTAAGAAGAAGTAAGATAAATATTAGGATGCTTGAATGTAGCTAAATAACTCAACAAATAAATGCCCACTTTGGATTATTCATTTCAAGTTCTGCTGGCGTTTTTGAAAATAATTCACAAACCAGTAAGCAGTGACAGAGTGGTATAAATACCGGTTCAAAGACCCAGAACTGCACTGGCAACAATGCATTTTATTTACTTCCTTGTTGGAATTATTGTCTTCATTACTGGAAGGTAAGTTGGTATTAGCTCTAATTTGAAGCTATTTCGAAGCAATTCCCCACCGGTTTTGCAAGCAAGAGCGAAAATAAGCACCTGTAAGAGAACAAAATATGCAACTGTAGTAAATACTGTCGACCGATTGCAATCATCACCTTCCACATTCGTACGCAGAGCACTTAGCTTGCATCCAAACCAACTTTGAAGAACAAACCCGAATCGGGATTCGTGGTGACAAATATTCCATACACGACTGATTGATTGTGACAACGAATTTCAGGTCTTCGACAAGCTACTTCCAGGAAGAATCTAATGGTATGTTTGTTCGATTTCTTGTGAGTAAGATAATCACGGAACCTGTAGCCAGTAGAAAAAGCAAATTGATAAGTGCACTTTCTTTCGAGGCGAAATTTCAAGGTAAGAAAGTAAAACGAATTTCGATAGACGTTGCCACCTGCTCAGAGATGTGAAGTCATAATCGTAACGATATTGATGCCACTGAAAACTTCTCTAGTAAATCACCACTGATGTTATACTGTAGTGGTCTCACGCTTGATGTATCCATCCTTTAAAGTGCGTAGGTGGGCTGTTTCTCTGAACAGCTCCTGAAAACCACAATTTTCAGTTTTTTTTAGGTTCAAAACCACAATTTTTTGCTATGCTTTCTTAAATTTCACCCATTGACAATGCATTTGTAGGTGGTTCTCAAATGGGAGGTCAGGCAGCTCCTATGCTCATGCACATGCACGCACCGGTGATGTACTCAGCACCTCTTATGGCCGCAGCACCAATTTCTTCCGGAGGACAATACGGCATGGTGAGATTCATTTTCTGAGATGATTGAGTTCCACGTTGCTGGAATTGAATGCACCTCGATGTAGGTGGGTTGCGTTCGGTATGCATAACGAAACAATGTGTAAGCTCTTCTAATTGTTCCACTGATTTTTGAACTCCGTCTAAACGTAGCTTCTGGTGGCAGTGCAGGGTTTTTTTTATTTCAGAACTCTCCTGCCTCAGGAGCTCAAAACCTCATGGGTCAAGGTCACCACTCTCACATCTTGCTAGAGCTTCCATTCCGTCGAGGTCGAGCTCGTAAACTGGCTGCTCGCCGTGCTGTTCGCATGCGTAAGAACCTCAAGAAGCATCACAAAGTAAACAAGCACTAAAGGCTTATCTGCCTTTAATAAACATGTGTATCGATTTGAGAATGACAGCGAAGCTCTATACACTGCACATTTACAATGTCCAACCGCTACGCTACCATCGAAAGTGGTGGCAATCCGCTGCCACGCCGATGGGCGCTGCTCGCAATGTATTGTTCACCATGATCATGCAATCTCTCACTAGATATGATGATTCGCACGTCTACGAGAGTTAAGATGAGGGGCGTGGGAAAAAGCGGTGTCTCCGCCGCTTCGGGGTCCCTGTTGGAAACAAAATTTAAAAAATATTAACTCAAAGAATAATTAATTAATAACAACTATTCGAATAATAAAAATAGAAACAAACAATCTCATCTGGTCGATGCTCACGGGCAAGGCATGGACGTTGAGCTTCTCTCCCCACTATTCTTCTTTTTTTTAAACGGCGAAGAGCTTCTGCGTCTAGAACTCAGCTGGGACGATTTGTCCCACACCCAGTAACGCCCAGTAAAGGATTCCGGATACCGCTAGCAACACAGCAAGACCGTTACTTCACGACAACTTAGAATGATGTCTTTGTAGTGCCTGTGCGGTATATAATGTTCTGTTCGTCATTGCAACCACTGTATACTAACTGTTCATTGATACTTATGCCTATTTCATTGCAGATCTCTTAGTCTTTTTATTAATTGAGAGCAGCTTAAGAGCAGCTACATACGACCGACTTACCGTAGAATGATGAAAGAAAATGGTTACCAGTTCTTGCATGTTATGGTTGTGTAGTGAAGTCAGGTAAAATGATAACGGTTAGCTTGGATATAAAAGAGGGCGGTGGGGTTAGTTACAAATGAGAGGGAATCAACAGTGAAGGTGGAGTGTGTTGGAGCAAAGGATCCAAATGCACATCATACACCTGTTACAGGTTGTCATCGCATGGCACTTACCAATATTACGCTGTGATACAGCCCTCACTTGGAGGAGAATTCGTCATGTACTGCTTTTTTTTTCTAATAGGCGCCGGCGCCCTCCTCCAACAACAGTGGGATCCGCTGACGGATAGGAGCATTTGTCGCAATATTGACTGCGATGCGCAGTCTCGGGTAGAGGTGCGCCGGCGTCCAGAACTAGGGACTCGCCAGCTAACGGATCCAACGGTGTCATAAGAGGATGCTATGTTAGACCGTCGCGTCTTGACGCTTTTAGACTGTTGATCGGCGACACACCCTCATCTCACCATCAGCAGTGGACCCTTCTCCCCTACTTCTGGGCACTGGTGCACCCTTATCACAGCAGTGGACTCGTCTCCCTCAATTCTTGGCGCTGGTCTGTGCTATTGTATAATTTTCCACAGAGTTTCAGTTCCATTACATGGCCTACAGTAGCGTACATAAGTATTGCAGTAAGAAGTTTCCCGTCTACAACTTCTTTTATTTCCCCATCCTCTCCCTTCTAGGTACCTCTACATTCTCCTAGAGTGGGCATGGCAAATTTGAGTTTTCATACGTTTTGCTGCCACAGATATTGTACTACTGCACATACACGCAACTTCTATTCCTCGAGTGATGTTTTTCCTGAGAGGAAAATCTCCTTCTGGCTGAACTCCAAATTTGAAGCATAAGTGTATGGCCAATCACCTACAAGGAAGGGTTCATAGGTGGAATTTCATCTTAAAATAGGCAAATCACATTATGTAGCTCCAATACACCTTCAGTGGAACAGATGTTTACACAGTAGTTGCTGCCATTTATCTGACCTACACGTAATCAATCCATAAATAATCCATAGGGGGAATTTCTTCCATACCAACTCATTATACCATTTCTATTCCGAAGTCATTATTGCTCCAGATAACAACTCTACGCTATCTAGAGGTGTTCAATTACACTGCGGTTCCTAGCTCTCTCGATTGGTATAGATTGGCTACGATGTGGGCAATAGAGCAAATCACGGGGAAAAATTTCGGTAGCAAATAAAAGGGGATAAAGATCTCTTGAACGCTAGTGTTACTTCTTTATTTCTTTGTTCCTTTGATGAATAAAATTCGCAAAGTATTGAGTATTACGTAGTTGAGCATGTATTCATTTGTTTTTGTTCGTGACATCGAGAACGATATCATGGCGAACAATACATTGCGAGCGGTGCCCACCATTGTTGATGGTAGGGTAGCGGATGGACATTGTAAATGTACACTGGATAAAGCTTCGTTGTTAGTCTCAAATTGATTCACATCTTTATTAAAGGCAGATAAGCCGTCAGTGCTTGTTGACATTGCGATGTTTCTTGAGGTTCTTACGCATACGAGCAGCACGGCGAGCAGCCAGTTTACGAGCTCGAGCTCGGCGGAATGGAAGCTCTACCAAGATGTGAGAGTGGTGGCCTTGTCCTAGAACAAAATGTTTGATGATATTCAGTCATTCATCGCAATGGGATGAGGATTGCATTACCTCCTCCATAAGAACCCATGGGGTTTTGAACTCCTGAGCTGAGAGAGTTCTGAAAAAATCTTATACTACCACGAAAAGCCACCTTTAGTCATAGTTCGAATGTCAGTGGAACAAATTAGAAAAGCTTACACATTTTTTCTTTATGTATTCCGAACACAACTCCGAATCGAGATGCACCCAATTCCAGCAATGTGGAACTCAAACTCCTGTCAGAAAATGGATCTCACCATGCCGTATTGTCCTCCGGAAGAAAGTGGTGCTGCGGCCATAAGAGGTGCCGAGTACATCACCGGTGCCTGCATGTGCATTAACATAGGAGTTGCCTGTCCTCCCATTTGAGAGCCACCTATAAGTACAATGTCAATGGGTGAAACTAAAAACGCATAGCAAAATCTGGAAAATTGTGGTTTTCAAGAGCTATCTAGAGAAACAGCCTACCTACATTCCTACACTTCAAAGGATAGACGCATCAATCCTGAGACCACTACAATATAGCATCAATGAATTACTTGAGGAGTTCTCTGCGACATCAAATTCACTACGATTATGATCTCACAACTCTGAGCACGTAACGTAACCTATCGAAATTTGTTTTAATTTTTTTATCTTGGAATTTCGCCTCGAGAGAGTTGCACCTATCGCGTTGCGTTTTCTACTGGCTACAAGTTTCGTGATGTTATCTTGTTCATAAGAAATTGAACAAACATACCGTTAAATCCTCCTTGCATGTAGCTCGCAGAAGACCTGAAATTCGTTTATTTGAAAGGTTGGTTTGGATACAAGCTATGTCCTTTACGTGCGTCAAATATGGAAGGTGATGATTGCAATCGGTCGGCAGTGCATATGTTCTACAACCGCATATTTAGTTCTCTCACAGCGCATTCTGCTTATTTTCGCTCTTGCTTGCAAAACTGGTGGGGAAGTGCTTCAAAATAGCTCCAAGTTAGAGCTAATACCGACTCACCTTCCAGTAATGAAGACAATAATTCCAATAAGGAAGTAGATGAAATGCATTGTTGCCTCTGCTGTTCCGTGTCTTCGAGCTGGTATTTATACCACGCTGTCACCGCTTACTGGTTTGTGAATTGTTTCCAAAAAAGACCAGCAGAACCTTCAATGAATAATCTAAAGTGGGCATTTATTTGTTGAGTTAGTTAGCTATATTTGAGCATCCTAATATGTACATATATGTAGGTTCCACACAGGTCAATGAAGTCAATGAAACTGGGATTTTCTCCACATTAATGTCGTTTCTTGAAGAAATTGTGAATGAAAACATTCGAATTGCTGGTTCTCTTAAATTTCTATTGTGAGCCACACGGCCAAACAGCAGTTGCCAGTCGCATTCACCAATCTCTGATTCCGCATCTTTATTCACCTTGTGTAGGTCAGCTCATGCACGATGTTGAGAGTGGATTACCACTTCAGAAATATTTTTTCTTGCTTAGATACGGTCTTTATGATGTGGCGTAGTGGGAGGAATGTTGAAAGCCCAGCGATTAATAATGTAGATGATAAATACTGTCACCTGTAGTTTGTGGCGCTAATCTCGATCCGAAACCCCTTATTTGGTGACGCTTTCTCTGAACCGTTACTCGGCATGATTTAAATTAGCCCAGATCGGCCCAATTTGGTTTTTAATATGCACTTTGCTCAGAGGTATTTCGAAACTTTTTCTAGATGCAGCGGCTATTTAACAGCAAGTGTCCTTTTACTTCTGATACAGAGTTCCTGCTTTTTGTCTTCAAAACAAAACATTTAAAAAGACCTACAAGGATTTATGGTCAAAAAGTTGGGTGCCCTGTACGCGTATACGTTTTTGTTTGTGGCGAAAAACCGCACTATAAATGTTTCGTACTAGTGTGGATTAATGCAGGAGAAAGTCAGCAGGACTGCAATGGAGTCAAAAGGACAACAGCAAGATACTCTCTTAAATCTTGTGCTCAACAAATGTAAAATCACGTCTCAATATCCTGAAAAAAATTTAGAAATCAAATGATCCTTCGTGACGGACAAATTTTACAACATGTAGTAAAATCATGGTATCGTCCACCATATATCATTTGAGATTTTCTCATGAAAAGAATTTCCAGGAGCTAGTGGTCATACGTGCCAAGAAATCCGTACTCGAGCTCCAGTGCCTGGGGAGCTGGTGGGCAGGGCCAAAAGATGAGAATGCCCTCCCGGAAGCGCACCGTTTGAGGGAATTCGAATTACTCGCGAAAGTTCTTTATCATCCACTCGCTATCAGGATATCAGGATAGGAGGAGCCTTCCATGTGACCAGCAACGGTGTGCATTATGCTGTAGCCCCGTGGTCCCATTTTCGCTCCGCCCACAAGCCCCCTAGAATTTAAAGTTCGAAAAGGTGTATCTGATAGTTTTCATGGGATCACGTATACCACTGTGATCAAGAGCTCCCTGAGATAATTACCGCGTAAAAATCTGAAAAAAAAATTCCGGTGCCTTCAAATTACGGCCAATTACCATATGGAATTCATTTAATGTCAGTTCTAGGACTATCAGAGAACGAGATATATTACATTTCTGTTAATTTTGCTGTATTTGGTAGTAACAGTCGCTTCCACTGGCTCTAGTGGTTATGAGACCGGATGGCAGCTTTAAAACGAATTATCGAGCAGTTCTGAGTGGCACTGTGACAGTGGCATGATTCTAACGGTAATATTTTGTAATCAATTATGAGTAATCCTTCTGTACAAATATAGAATATCTGGAAACCTTCTTTATTCAATAAATGCGCATAACATGAAAACAATCCATGTTGGAGGTAAAATACCCCAACATTCTGGTCAACAGAATTGATATCTACAACAGCCTTCAGAGATGAAATGAAAATCCATTCTCAGAAACTTGTACATAAAACACATCTTTACTCGTTAACAAAACACGGGTTCGAACTACATAAGGGATAAATATAATGGTCCTGGGGAAATTCAGGTGACACTGAACGACGTTTAACAGGTTTGAAGTACAAAAAAAAACATAACGAAAAAAGGAAATGAACAAAACGAAAACAAAGAAAAAAAACTGTTCTGCGACAGACTTGCATATTACATGTTTATTGTTTGGATCTAAAGTCCTGAACTACAGAGAAGCAGATATCATGTACATGGCAAAACTGGAAACTTAGAGAAGCATTGCGCACACTGCCACCTACGAAGGTTAGCAAAAATGGGCAAACCACTGGGTTGTCAGCAGAACTTCCAACGGTTGCCACATTCGAGGCAGAACACAAAGGTGGTCATGGGTTCATCGGAAGATCGAGTTTGAAGCTGCGTGTACGTGCAGTTCTTCTTTCCACATTTTCCACACTTGAACATGTCCGAAGGTGTGCCTTTAAAAATATTCTCTCGTTCTCAGCGTGAAATAAAAACGTTCCTTGTAACTTCAGCACATTCTCTTTCTTTCCACCAACTCACTGATGGCGGAATTTCTCGCCACGTTCGTCTTGTAAAATATGGTAATGTTCATACATACAAACCTTGTTGTACGCTCATCTGATGCTCCAATATTGCAGCCTTGTTGAATTTGTCACGCATCTCCCGTACTTCATCGGATGCCATTTCCTCGCTAGTCATTACGGCGAACTTTTCTGGCTTTACCACACCAGTGAGCACATTCTCCCTGAAACAACCTGGTACTGGAAACAGGTACTAGGAGTATACAAGTAGGAAACGCAGTCCTTGGCTGTTGTACACATATAGGACGATAACACCTCTTGCTCTCTCCAGAACGTCTCAAAAGAGTAAAAACAAATGAAAGGAAGAACCTGAGAGCTGGATTCTTCTTGTCTCTGAGGTTGAAAACTCGGCTACGAAGGGCCGCTTTGTATTTATCACCAGTGCCTTTGTGCACCTGAAACATTGCGGAGGTGTATTCTGGAGCCACAATGAAGTAGAGGTTAATTAGTATCAATGGGGAACACGCTCGTGAAGATCTCGTTCAGATTTTTTTAAGTACATTGCTTTACTACACAAACAATTACTCTGTATTTCATTTGAAAATTAACAACAGCGCTCAATTAGCTGCTACTCCGGGGAGTTTGGAAGTACAGCATGATATCATCCTTTTGCACTTGGACGAGATTCTACAATAATTTTTAAATCCAAATTGAGATGAGCTATTGGGCAAAATGTGAGGAAATCAGAGTTAATCTAGGGGAAAAAAGCTCACGGTGAACAGCTTCTCTTCCACTCGCACGGCAATTTCCTCAGGATCAAGAGTACCGTCCGGAAGTTCGGCGTGTCTGAGCGCATTCAGAATCATTTGCGCTGACTTCAACCTCATCTGGAACATAACTCATTGCTTTGTAAAAACGCGAAAGTGTTAAGACTTTAAAATGACGGTCACCAGGTTTGAACCACGGTATTATCAGAAATCAGCTAACAAACCAACTGCTGTAAAGATTACCTCGTCTTTCTCCAAGTGCTTAGGTGGAAAATTGCTGGAATATGCCTGAGGCGGAGCTGCCGTTGGAGCCGGCTTAGGAGGTGGCTGACTAGGAGCAGAGCCGTTATTCTTCGCAGGTGTCCCTGACGACGAGGGGTCATTTCGTGGTGGCTGGAATACAATCTGACTAACACAACAGAAATAAGCTTTCGAAGGTTTGAGGATAGAGAGGGCGGTGTTGATCATCCCCGTCCATGGGATGCGCCACGCATTTGACCTCGTCACGGAATCGTAGAGACATTGGGAAGGTAGAGCGACTTGCGGGGGTCACCCGATGTACCAAGTCAGCCCTTCATTACCGTGCACTCCTCTGGTACCAATTTATCAACCCCGGAGGACGGATGATTTAGCTGTCCAGGGTCGGGATCAGATCATCAAAAGTGATATCGGGCCTCCTGCTACTGTGCTACACACACCTTTTTGGTAACTACACGTTATCAGTGTACAGAAGGGCGCGCAATGGTAGAAGGCCGTCTTCCGCTCGTATGGGCGATGGTTCCATCCCGCCCAGGAAAACTAATCCATGCATCCCTTCGAGGTCACCAACCTGTAGCAGAGGAGTCTGAAAGGAGGAGCCTTGTCTTGGTATATCGCGTGCCTGCCGCAAGTCACTGTGGAGGACACATCCGCATTCAATGCCACTACGATGTTCAGATGAAGTCAAACGCGTGGTGCATTCCACAGACGGAAGTGATTAGCCTAGATCACTTCGTCCTTTTCTTCAGTGCACACAGGATAAAAAAAACTTTCTAATCGTGTTTAGTAAACTACAGGTAGGCATTAAATTTAACGTAGAGAAACAAATCTTTACAGAAACTAACAAGACAAACCCCAAGGGGTGCTAGAGACAAACTGTTGCATGAAAGAAGAAAAGTGGAAAACAAAGTGAGACTAGCTAAAGACAAGGTTCATGGAAGGTGACAAGAATGAAACAAAGCACCGAATCACAATGATAAACAGATCTCAAATGGTTTAGACTGCTGAGGCACTTCTGATGACAAGCAGGTGCTGATGAAATTATAAGAAATGGGACATTAGATGGAACGAAGTGAAGTCTTCGAAATCACGAATATTGATTACATTCCACAATTGCCATAACTTAAGAGTTTCAGTCTAGCTAAAGAATTCCATTCCAAGCAATTCGTTAACTCGTACATCCAACGTTCGTGGAAGTTCCGAAACCAAATCTACATTCTCAGTACAGTTGATGGGAACTTCGATGGGGTTACGCGCGCGTCAACCAAAGGTTTCAAATCTTCCAAAACTTTCACGATTGTCCTCTTTTGGATCTTTCGGGCAAAATTCCTCACTCCTTCTGGTTAACAAGAAATACACCCACAGAAAATATTATGAGCTAGTAATATTAAGGGCTGCTTTTCGTACCATAAAAGTGAGAAAACAGAAAAAAGAGTAAGTAGGTGGAGAGAAGACTGTGAAAAAAGCTGATGAAAATATAGCGTCATTCATATAATAATACCCATATTACGTTGTGCAACACCAGGATATTGATGGATATATTTATCATTTTTCCGCATGTCGTCTTGGTCGGCTTGGTCTAGCAGAACGTAATATAAAACATCATTTCGCAAAATATCCAGGTTCGTTGGAGCAAGAACATGGAAAATAATAGGAGATATAATGACAATGTCTAATAAATTAATACAGTTCAGCTCAAAACCAACAGCACATCAGTTATGCTACCCAGTACGATTCAGAAACAAAATTAGATTTCAAATCGAAAAATAGAAAGTTGGCAAATTAGCCGCGCCATTGCAAAATCCGCTAATCCGAACATGTGCGCGCACCAAAAAACTTCCGCATTCTTTTTCTGAATTCCTAGTGCTGAAAATAAACGAAAGTTTACAGTTTCACAAGATAAACACTATCGGAGTTCTGATCCCTGTCTTATACGGGAGTATAGGATTTCTTCGATAAGGAATCATCTATTTCTGAATAATAGCAACTAACATTTGATAAGCAGGAGTAAAAGACTGAAACCTAAGGAAAATAATGAAGGCGATGACTAGGAGAAAGATTTCACCTTCAAAATAACTCGTATCGGGTGCGCAATTCATAGGGTTGTTTCCCGGAGAGATGTTTCGAAATAAAACAGTATCACGAAACAAAATTACCACGGTACTCTTGTCCAGTGTGTGAAATAAGCGCTACACGAAGTTTCAGCAAGTTCTTTTTAAGCTTTTGGATCAGAAGAAGAAAAGTAATGCCAGACTACATAGCAGAACCGCCATTTACTCTGAGGAGGTAGAAACAACGGAAAGCGGTCAAGAAAACGTTTTGCCAATTCGGGCATATTTGAATAAGGTATCAGTGGGCTGCTCAAGTAGAAACAGAAAGGCACTAGAAGACTTGGGAAAGTCCTTGGAATAAACTTAACGAGAGATAAAGGGACCTCATCAGAGTCCCACATTCTATATGTCGCGTTATGGTTTGATTGAACAGCCTTTTGTTACCTTTGACTGAACATTAGGAAGGTACTAGCAGCGGTCACAGCGGTGGACACTTTAGTGGAAATGCAGATTCAAAAAGAATTGCTAACAAAACGAACGAAAAGCACAAAACATTCTATAGTTCGTCGATTCCCCATTCTTCTCAATCGATTCTTCACTCATATGAATAGAAAATCGTCCCACCTTTTCCTTTTTGTCCTCTCGCTTATCCACCAAGTTCTTCCATTCCTTAATGAGACCTTTAGCCTTCTTCGCCAATTTTTCGTCGGATGTCTTCTTCCTCAAGTCGTTAATAGTCATTCCGATGCGAGTTTTCTGTAAAGTAAGCATATCAGTGGGGGTATAAACGTTGATTCGTTACCAAAAATGCATTGGTTAATGTATGAACGACTTACCGTCAAAATATCAATGGTTATCGGCAGTTTGGATAAAACTTCGAGTAGGTCGGCTGCATTTTCTCCCTAAAGAATTCATGAAAACTAAGTCGTCATTAGCTACAATCAAATCTTACCGATTTCGAGCCGTCAATAATCTTGTCGAGCTTCCTTCCTATGGAAAGAACTTCGTCTTCACAAGAAGGCATAGCGGAATATCCACAAGATCTGCCCCAGTAGCTCTTAAATAAGCAGTAAAAAGATCTCTAGAAGAGAAATAGCACTGACACAGGGAAGATAACCTTCAGAACAGAAGCAAACACACAAAAAGCAACTAATCCAGTTTAAAACGGACGTGTGAAATCAGAAATGGAGCGGAGAAAAGTTTCGTGTGTGACCGGAGCGGGACAACTCGTCCCGACCCCGCCCACTGGACTGTTGAGCGAAGACATGGCGATTGCATGGAAACTCAGGATTGATGCTCGTTTTGGCTGAGGACAAGCGATTTGTTGGCTGACACATATAAACTACATCTCATGCACTTCCTCAGATCTCCTCCTATTTTGGAGGAAAACTTCCACTAAATCTGCTCTTCCTGGCATGGTGTCAATGCTGCTCCAATGCTAATTAGAACATTAGTCGCACATGCATGTGTTCAGCTCGTGGTTTTTCGCTGGGAAAACCGCTTTTGATTACTTTAGCTGTTTTCTTAAACTGCTCCTCGTTTCCTCAATGTTATGGGACCAGAATATTGTGCCGCGTGGTCGCTCATCCTTCAGCACTTTTGGCGACGCTTTGAAGTCTAGCTGGGAGCCTCGTTGATCCCTCACATTCATCTTCCGAGTCAGTCTTCCGCTCTATAGATTACGACGTTTCCAGTCAGCTTTATTGTTCCATGAGGGTCGCTGGTTCCATTTCACAGCTGAGGCAAGGTCCGCTGCTTCGTAAAGCTTACATTCTTCACGAATTCCATATTCTGAGACATATATTGATTCAAAATTTCGACAGTTTCGCAAGAAACGCCCAAGACTGGCCATCGCAATCCTCTTTGCCACATTCTAACCACTCCGATTATAAATAGCGTTTGCAAACAAAGATACAGCCAAACAATAACTCCTACACCACGGAATACCGCCCGTCTGGTTTGCCGCGCCGCACCACCTACGCGACGCCGCAGACCAACCGCCGGCTGTGATTGCCAGCGTTCCCGGTGTTGGTGTTCTACTTATGTTTTCATCCAAGCATTCTAGATTAAAGACGAAAACACAAAAAACGGTGGAAAACACCGCCCGATAACAACATTGCCCAGCTGGCCTGCCGCGCCGTATAGGTGCTGCGACGCGGCAAGCCAGATGGGAGGTATTCTGTAATGCAAGAGTGGT
>KN728904.1:0-14063 GCA_000816745.1 Ancylostoma duodenale
CCAAAGGGGGCTTCGTAAAATCTGGATTTTCCAAAGGGGGCTTCGTTCTGGTTCGGACCCTACGACAGGCTCGTGCTGGGGCCTGGGCCGGATCCGACTTTGTCCGCAACTACGACCTCGTCGTTTTTCGGCTAACTGATCCATTTTTTGCACTTTTTTGATATGCATATGGTGTGATTCCTTCCATTCTAATGTTTCCCTACTGCCATTCGCTAAAATATTCTTCCAGACGCATTCTGCAGGTAAAGTCGTAATTGCAGACAAAGCTGGATCAGGCGCCTTCTGTGAGCTAATAGACCATACATTGTCGCACCAAAGAGGTGCTAAAATACCGCAGCTCGCATCGGTCTATGGAGGCCCAGTTGCACGAAGGTCAACGGGAGTCAAGATTATGAAGTTGATCAAATGTGAAATTCTGATTTTCGAACCAGTAATCCGAAGAACACGGAGTCAAACGCCGACTGGATTAGAATCACTAATAATGTACACTTCCCAAAGAATGTTGAGATCGTTAACAAATTTTTGTAATTTCGACAAGCTCCGAAACTGACCAACTCCCAACCAGCTGAATGATGAAATCTACCGTCCGAGTCCTCAACGCGGAGACCCCACTCCTTCTCGCGTCCCCTCCTTCCTGCCCACTTTTCCCTTTACCACCAGCTCTAACGCATAGAAGTTAATCAAAACGGGAGATAGCAAAACTCCACTTTTCGGGACCCCTCTCGACACACCACGTACCGAAGCGAAGGTGTTGCCTATTCTAAATTGGAAGACCCTTCTGACAATAAACCGCGACCACTTCGTACTGTCCTTATTGAATGTTAGTTCGCTTGGAACGTGCAGCAAACTCTGTGACAAACTATCAAAAGCTTTTGCAAAATCTAAATAAATTATGTCCACTGGAACAATTCCATCAAGCGATTTCGTCTGGTCATTCAGAACCTCCATAATATGAAAATTTAATGCTCTGCCGTTCCTAAAGCCATGTTGATTTTAGGGTACAACTGCACATTCATGTATTGAATTACTTCTTTTCTAGCTAATTTCTCAAAAATCCCAACAAGCATAGAGGTGATGGTAAGAAGCAGATAATTAGTAATTACGTCGCTGTTCAGCAGATTTTCTTCTCCTAACAATGTAATGGATTAACGGATCATGCAGTAAGGCAATTTTTTTTTTCAGAAAATTAACAAACTTGACGCTAACGTAACATGTTTTCATCCACCATCCTCTAGTCTATGAACCTTTTCCCTAATCCATGAATTCAGCTACGGAGCCGCTGCAGAGCCACCACCTTCTCACCCACAAACCTTGCGACTGCAAACGCTAACACTAGTGAATTTAATGAAAACCTTTATCAAATAGGTATAGCGGAACTACTAATAGAGCGAAAGCATCGAGAAGCCGTAGAATCAGTGCCTCAGTAAGACATTCTCATTATAATAGAAAAAAAAAACAAAGTTGAACATAACGTCACAGTACTCGACTCGAAGGCAACTATGTACAGAAAATATGAGTAATTTACTTAATAAAACTATCGAAATAGAATTCGCCTGAATAAAACGTGGTTATTACTATAAAGTAGAATCTTGAAATGACCAGTTCTAAAATGATTCCTCACCCAACAGAATAACAACATGCCAACGCGGGTTTCGATAAATAATAATAGTAGGAACAATCTCTCAAATATACAATACACAATTCACAGAGTCATGACATTTGAAAGGATTCGAGTACTACCATCTAAATGAAAGATGCCTGACATGAAATGAACGCGTAATCCCTATCCAAGGAGAGTGAGCTTGGTCACAATAGCAGAGATATGCTCCCCTGCGGACGGGCACGCACCTTTACATGAGGCACTAAATGCACATGACGCGTACACAAAATGAAAAAAAGGAACCCGTGCGGAATATACGCCGAATTCCACGACAGGACGAAGTAATATACATATACAGCTTTGCACGTTTGTCAATATGCACCGAGTTTTCTACAACAGATGAAAGCGTCGAGCTATCGCAACTACTGAACGAAAAGGAAACTGAATATACACAAAACGACAGCGAATAGTGAATAATGACTGAATACCGGTGAAACTTGTAACAAACAGTGTAGTCGTAACGACGAACACCGTAACAACATTATATCGACACAAAGAGAGGTCGACGTCTACCTGACAGCAGGAGAGGGAAGGCAAGCCATCCTCAAAATTTGAAAGAAAGTAAGAACGGAGCCATTTGTCACACAGCAAAATAGGGCGAGTTTTTAAAAGGTAAAAAAGTGGCAAGAGACTTTTGATGACTCATTCTGAAGGTGGACTCATACAAGTTCGATCCGCTTGAACCGACTTGGGGTTACTGCAGGTTCGAACGGACGAGCCGTCGGCACAATGGGTGCAGGAGACAGCGCTGACTCATCTGTAGGTGTGGCTCCTCCAGGAGGTGTAGATGAAGGGCTGGATGTTGTAGATGAGGGCGAATGTGAAAGTGATACTCGCCTGACCCGCCGCGTCAGAGACTGAAGATCCTCTACAACAGAGCCGACCAAAACTTCTTCGGTTGGTGTTGATGGGTCGGGAGGAAGGCTAGAAAATGTATTCATAATAATCCTAATGATTTCCACAGAAAACACCAGTTAACAGTATGGACATTATCAATGTCTAATTTGGGAACTTCTTTCAAATACAGACAACAGAAGCATTCTTTGCATCTATAGCTCCACCTAACGGTGGACTGACCCCGTTCCCACGCTCGCTATATTAACAGATTTTGGATGTTCTCAAGAAGTTTTTGCCATGGTATATAATACCTCATGAACGAAAAAGATCATGTTAATCAAAAGCGAATCTCTCCGCAAGATGATTACCCTGGATCCTTTTAGATCGAAAGAAATTGACAAAGTGGCGCAATGTTTGCGGATATCTCGTATGGTTTGAAAAAACCCCAAATAAATTACAAATCTGCACATTGCACCTCGAAAGGAATAAGATGGGACCTTTCTTCTGACAATTGTAACAATGACACTAACAATGACTTCTGACATTAAACGCGTTCACTCTTTAGACCAACTAACAATCTTACGAAATAATGAATAGATAAGCAGCAGTAAATAGTAATAGGTAACACAAGCCACAAAATTTAATGAAATCAAAATAATAACAATCGTTCACGTAATATATTACATTAAAATAAGTCTTTTGGAAATACTTTGCTCACCTGTCATTTATTTCGCTTGCCATCCTCTTCAGCTCATGTGAGATGTTGACTAGCTCTCCGGGAGGGTTTGAATGGGCAATTATTTGATCCACCAAAACACCACTTGCCACCATCTTTAAAACGTCCAGTGAATAACGCTCCGCAAGAAGTAGCATTTTCTTAGTGAATGCCGAATCCGTTGATTCCTGAAATCAATAAAATCTAGGAAAATGCTAAAGACAAAAGGCCACCTTCACTAGACTTCCGAAGAGCAATGTTTAAATGGTAAAAGTTCTCTTTTCTACTTGTTTAGTGGGATTATTTGTTGATCTGTCCTCAAAACTAGCTTCAGCAAGACGCCTCGGGGCGAAAAACCAGCAAAAACTATATTCAGAAATTCAGAGAAAGCCATATCCAAAAAAAAGTCAACTGAAATCAAGCAACACGGCTGCGTCACTGCCTTGCTTTTGATTGGCCCAAATACCATTATAGAAATGTTCTTTTATTTGCCTAAGCGGACATCGAAATCATTTCGCAAGTTGCTTGTAGAAGCATTTCCTTTCGTATGAGCACAGTGCAGATCAAACCACTAATACCACATGGCTGCTATCAGATGGACAAAAAAAAAACATGTGATGACATATTTCATCACTATGTATTATCCCATTATCTACTATAATAAAGCGCAGATCTATGCATATAGCAAAAAACCTAATGATTACGTTCCCCAATCTGTGACTTCATTACGACACCAAGAGAAACATTTTCTTCCAGAAAGCCTGTCACATCGAATGTTCATCAAGCTTCCCCCAACTGCATACTTTAAAGTTCGTTAACGTGATAAACAACCGCTAGGTGCATCAAGCAGCACACATCAGCACCAGTAAGAAGTGAAACTGTGTAATGTCTCCTGTTTTCGCCATTTGTGTGGGCTTTTAAGAGTTACTTTGTTGGAAATTGTCGTCTCGCACTATGTCATACGTTGTTTACGTTGTTTCAAGGTTCCAGATATCAAAGGCAAGGTGACAGGGAAATGACTAATGAGTATAGTAAATGGTACAGTGATGGACCATTGACGTAACTACTTTGAATTTGAGTAAGTAGCAGGTACCAGTATAAAAATAAAGAGAATAAAAGAAGCCTGTTTTAAGTGGGGAGATTTCAACTCTTCTTTCATATGTGACTCTTCTTTCATATGAAAGTACGAATATTGAACAACAACGGCAATGAAGCTACGAAGAAGCATGTAAAATCCAAGAATTTTTAGGGCTCGGAGATGGGCTAATCAACACAGAAATAAAGCATTGTTAGTTTATATGACTATAGGATCAATACGCCTTTTGGCTGAAATAGATATTTGCAACCTCCCAGTCCGAAGAAGAGTCACACCCGTCCCTCAAGAGGGAAAAAGAGGCAGAAACAACTATCACGAGATGTCTTATTTCCTTATCTTCCGCAACACTGTGAAATCGATACTAACCGCAATTAGCACTAATCAACTATCAATTGTCACGCCATACAGAAAAAAACCCTTGGAAAAAAAGACTAATTATGGCCTATTATGGCAATTTCAGCGAAGTAAGCGTAGCGTTAGTAGCAACTACCCTTTCGTTTACCTAATAGGATTCCTCTAAAACTCTAAAACAGACTCGGTTTGTACGGAAGTCATTCATTCTGTTTGGATGGAAGTCATTCAGAAAATTTCCCAGAAATTTCAATCGATGTTTTTCGATCAATTTCAATGGGTCTGTCGGTTGAAACCAGGCAAACACACTTCCACGTATTTGCACAACTTCTGATGTGGGAACTTTGCTCTGGCCATTCAACAAACGTGTGACATTCGAGAACGATGCAAAACAACTAGCAAAAGAAAAATCCAGCCGGCGCATTAGTCTCTGTTGCAAGCAAAAACATCTCGCGTGATCCCTCAAGTCGAAAACAGCTAATTAATTAGCCGTCTGCATCTAAGCCGTACAGGAAAAAAAAAGATGAATTCCCCCATTAGCCAATTCTTCGTCAACAGAGAGAGTGAGACAGTTTCAAAATTCAAAGTACTGAGCAAGTAACGTACCGACATCACTTCTCTACATATGAATCGCTCGATTTCTTTCCGTAACGGCGGGATGTGTGCTTGTCCAATGCCTTCGAGTAGTGATATGAAGTCTTCAAAGTACTGCACTTCCCTCATTAATACACGTTCGAAGTAAACATGGGCAAAAGTCTGAAATGTAACGTGAATATTACGTGAAATCTTCCTCAATCGTGTATCGTGTCCCCCATGCACAAACAAATTTTGTCACCAGCTGATATGACTTCCAAGTACGATTTTCCGAGATGGCTCGACATGACACTAGTGATAAGCAGTCATAAATACTCTTTGCGAGCAAAGACTGCTTCAGTCATTCGACATAAATAACATGGTGGGTGTATATTTGAGATTAATCAGAAATTAAGAGGATTGCAGGGAGACAAATAATCTTGACAAAGGACAAAATAACAAACGCACACTTCTAACGAGGTTCAATGTATGTTCGGTGAGTCCCTCTTTCTCATGAAAGCACTCCTTTTCTACACGGTCACATCCGAAGAGGAAAACTAATCGATGCATCGAAAACTTGTCATCCTGAAATATATCGAATAAGATTAGGTCGAAGGCGCTAACAGAGAAAAAAAAAACAAATTGACCTGTGCTCGCAGAAGATCCAAATTCGGAATATCTATAGCATTGTTGTAGTAATCAGTGATAAACTTCGCACAAGCCTTCTCAATCCTCTGACTCCGACAGGCGCGTTCAACATCAGGGAGGTAACTCAGTGGATCGAAGAGGGAGTTCTTGAACCTGTATTCAGAAAGGATAAAGGTTAGAAGCTTGACGTTACGTAGGGCAGATTGTCGTACTGGAATCAACTTACTTAATGTCAACCACGATGTTCAGAGGTTTATCGATATTGTGGTGTACAAAGTTGGTGAAGGCGGACTGCTTCGATTTCTCAAGCGGTAAAGGCCATCCACTCCCCTTCGTAAATTCACGTGAATTTTCGGAAGAGAAACCAGAAAACAGCTCTTCACCCGTTTGCGGGCAAAATATTGTAGCCCTAAAGTGCTAGTTGCAGAAAGAGGAAAAGACGTCCAGAGGGTGATAAGAGGATGTTTACGATAACACTACTGCTAATAGATCTTCCTAGCGACAGTTTTTAGGGGAAATCAATAGGAATTGCAAGCGACTAACCTCGCTTCTTCTACTGTCACGTCGCTGCACGGACCATCTTTGTAGTACAGAAGTACAAGAACTTGACGTACTGACGGCACAGAGGCAGATTCTGGAACATTCCCAAGATAGAATCCATGAACAACAGAACTATAAAAAGTTATATGGCTCTCAAAAAGAATGCTATGTCACATACCACATGTGGAGACCACACATTCATCGGAGAGACGAAGTGCCCACGTGAACTGAACACCATTGTAGGCAGTAGAAAATGCTGGCGAAACATTCAGAACAATGGTCTCGTTCTCCAGTAACCTGAAACGAACAAGAGTATTTGACTGGTTAGCTATTATTTAAAAAAAACTGCAATAATAACGATTCCCGTTTCTTGGTTTCTCACGACAAGAACTGCGCAACTATTTAAACAAGGTAGTGTATTTTGCTCATCTCCCTAGATCCACTCCCTGTGATTTGCCAGGGAATGTGAACTTCATACATTTTTTATTACACAATTGCGGAACCTGCGTCGATTTCGACAATTATGAGTAGCAGCTATATAAATAGCGAGTCCCGAAACTGTCACATGCGATGTGATTTATATTAACGTGTAACCAGCCGTCTAACCAGTCACTACAATGTACATTCAATTCTGAGGGCAGTACCAGCGATCTGCACATCTGTAATTACCTACCCAAAACCAACAACACATAAAACATCCGTGGTGGTGGGACACATAGCTAGTTGCCACCAATCTAATCAAAATAATGCACTCTCATGCAACGCACAAAATAATGCTTCCTTTAATCCGCTAATTCACAATTTCTTTCAAACTCGAATATCTGGAACAAATATGCAAGCCTTAATGTGTTGTGACGAAAGCTGCTATGATCAAAAAACACGCCTAGAAAACAAAATGTTGATAATGGAATACTGTCGAAAATTCTGCATGCCCTTCAGTCGTGGAACAGACATGAATGAGAAGACCAAGAAGCCACTAACTTAAATACGTTGGACCAATTCCAAACAAATGAAGTACCGAACTCTCACACTGCGCGTTGAATAAAGCTCTTGCCCCGTAGATCAAGCAGTTAGTAAAACGATTTTTGATGTTGGAGAGCTTGATGTGTCAATGTAATAAACAAAGGATAACTGACCAGAAACCACTCCACATGTATTTACCTTCAACGACAAAAACATGCCCTTTCTCGGAAGAGGAACTGCATCAGCCTTATGCAGCGCTACTGGAAGCAATAACAACGCCACCAATGTGTTTGCCATCTGGCAGTGCACAGCGAATGGTGATCAGACGAGCAACAGCTGAGTAGTACTACATATATACTGTATACGGCGTGCGAATAGTGCTCGCGCACGATACAATCCAAGATCTTTTGAAGATCAGTATAGTGGTGGTACCCCGCATCCCCTCTATTTGATGAAACCATCCATTAATAATGAACGCTATCAAAATTCACATTCGATGCAGAAACACAAGATAATCTTCAATAAATATATGGCCTCGTAATACGCATCGACATATAACGGTAAACAACAGACTGCATACCAATGCGGAACTGCAGCGAGGGGGAATCTTTGGTTGGCGAATCCCCCAACATTTGAAATAACCCGTCACGAGTGATCAGCGCAAACTCTGAACCCGTCCCTAGTGTTTTGATAGTCATTAATAAAATCAGAAAGGACAGAAAACAAGTTTTCCAGACTCACTGGATAAACTACGATTGAAAAGAAAACTGTTCAAATACCACATAGTTCAAATCCGCCGATGCGCATCAGGACAACATTTCAACTCGTATTTTTTTTTTCACAGTACAAAAGGTCGAGAGCACAAAGGAAAGCGCCGCTTTTCCCAGTGCTTCGAAAAAAAAAAACAGGAAGTTTTCGAAGGGCATGTAGTTTTTTCGGCATGAGAATAGAAAATTTTTTTGAATCTCCCTGAACTCGTTCGAAAAACGAATCGTCTTGGCACCAATGGAAATACTATACGCAAAGAATCAGCTTACTCATACTTACTCAAAAGCACTGTATTTCCTTGAGGACTGATGTACTGCTGCGCAAAAATATTGTATCGTCCCATGGTTATCTTGAAAACCGCACACCTCTAATTTTGGAATGCGTCTTTGTACCTTGAGAGACCAATTACGTAACGCTCGAATGATTTCTGTAATGCACGTCCGATGTCACGATAAATTGCCGTATTTTACATCGACAACGCCAGTTCGCTGTTGTCAACATTAAAAGGGATGTACCTACAATCAGTGCACTTGGAGTAACTCGAATATCGATGACGAATTACCCAACAACATGCTACTGGCAGTTACCATGAAGCAATAGGCAGCTGCCAAACAACGGTAAACATAAAAGTATGCCGGTGACAAGTTGGTTACAACAACAAGAAGCAGTGGCACCGCTTCAGCATAGCTAGATGTATTACCAAGCTTTGCGCTAAAGATATAAAAGATAAAAAAAATAAGATGTGCAGTGGAGCAAAGTGAAATTGGTTACTCTAGGCATTAGTCACAACGTGAATTTGTAAAATTTTCCAACAAGGAACTCCGATTCGTACAAAGTTATGAAATAGAAAAGAAACCAAGAAACCATCGAAAGGATACATTTGAACACTTACCGCTTACTTATTTTGAACGACCAGGTGTACTGGAATGTGATGAATTCATCGCGATGAGATGGAGTACTAGCAAGAACTTGCAACGGTTGATCAATCTTTGACATCATTAAGCATTAATCTGAAAGAAACACTTTAGAACTGCCCGAACAACATAAACAAAACTTGAACGGGAGCACGCAGGAAACTGTGTCGAAACGAACTAGTAAAATGAGAGGTTCAGAGAAAATAAGAACAAATGACAGTCTATTCAAAAAGGCATGAGTTTGCAAGAAAAAAAAAAACGTAATCGGAACCAAGTGAACATTCAGAGTAGCAACCGTTGAGGCGAATCATGTACACAGCGGTGAAGAACTGGTGGCAAGGAATGAATAAAGACAACAGCTGCGTTGCAGCTAAAGTCAACTGTCCCTCACGAAGAAAAGTAAAGAAGGTGCAAAAAATACCAGCTACTGGAAACCATTGAACAAAACAGAATACAGCAAGGAAAGACTACAAGCAAGCTAAATGTGTAACCAAACATTAACAATTAAGAGCTTTTATTAACCAATTAGGTACTTTGGAGAAAATAAGAGAAATGAGAAGAAAAATGAATGAATAATCAAGGTGAACAAGGAAATCGTGTACGAAGAGGGATTCCAAACATGACTGGAATAAAAAGGGGTTACTTGGTGATCTCCTATGGTTAGCATTATATTTCTTGTGAAAAAGTAAACAAATACTTTAATAAACTTACATACAGAGTATTTCCACACAGAAAAAGGCTGTATGCTAGCTTCTTCCTCTGTTTACGATGACTTCTAATAACAAATGAAGATAAAAATAGAAAAGCCGGTTTGTCGTGGCAATCGTGGTCAGTCATTTGACTCGCGGTTCATCCGCTAGTATTGACAGACGTCTCCACGTATTATAAGTGCGAGAAAGAAAAATACACAACGCTAAAGGTCAAAAAAAGATCGAGCGTAAGGCATGCCAGCACATTTCATTTGGTGAGTGTTGAAGCGTGACGATCGCATCGAATAAGGCATGAGTGAATTGAAATGACCAAAAAATAGCAAATAGTTACACAAAGTTACTGCTATAAATAGGAGGGCAACGTATATGTAAACATAGAAATCTATCAGTAAAATTGCAAAGTGAATCAGATCTTGCAATCGAGAAAAATGTTCGGTAAGGATTGCCTTGACAGTTACATATTTTCACTTTAAAAGATAAAATTTGTGTAATTACTGTGGAGGCACAAACCACGCTTCATCTTGCGACGAGAAAAAATGGTAACCAGACGTGCTCATAGCCCTGTACTCTTGATTTTATCTGATGTCACTGTTTAGCCGCGCAACTGTTCCATTTCACTCAGCTTTTTTTCTCGAAATTCCACCTCATACTTAGCATCACTATACCCTGCACAGGCATCTTTAGATTTACAAGTTCTAGGGCTTACCTATGGAAATCAGCGATCGCATTCTATAGCAGAACATCCATCTATGATACTATATGCAGCGGAAAACACTCGAAGCAGGGCAAGTCCAGTACATAAGGATAAACTCTTCCTACCCTGATACTCTCAAACTCTTCCTACCCTTCCATCAGAAGTATATGTCCTATCACTACTCCAGCCCTCTTCTCAAAGTGAACAGGTTCTTCCTTAAAAATGATGACAGAAACCAACGCACATACTCTAAAAAATCATACAGCATGAAAGAATGTGGACAGGATCACCACCATGCGAAGGCGCTATATAAACAATTCCGAAATCCGAAACCGACCTGCCTCCATAAAAGCAAACAGAATTCATGGAATCTACAGGTGGCTGGCAAAGGTGGCTTTTAATAGATATGTAAAAAGACGTATTTTCAGGCCTGCTCTTCAAGCGAAAAGAAATTGTTTCAATGGATGGAAATGTATACATAATTCATTAATAAAAACATTGACTGCAAAAACCTACGATAAGACGTGTGAGGATAGCAGACAATAAATTCTGATTATCTTTAATGAAACTGTAGTTTAGTTCTCAAAAGTGAGGAAAAACTAACTGAAAGTGTGTCTCCTTTATAGTTCCACGATAGTATCTGCCGACTAAGAATGTGTTACGAAAGGAATTCGCATGTTTACTGAATCTTGATCAGGTCTCTGGGAACAACGGCAGAGAAGAGGGCTATTTCAAGCGCGACTGATAACTCGAAGAATAATATATCAGACTTCGGGGCAGAGCAGCGATGAAAGTACGTGATAAGCGCTATCGGCAAAAGCTCCGCTTTGTCTGGCGATTTATTTGCACTCCAGTCCGTGTATAATACGCGGGGAAGACGTTTACAAACACTCAAAATACCACTCACCCTCGAGATCGTTCGAAATCGAAGTTATTTATGCAGAGATTACGCCGGGGGCACAGTGGAAAGCAAAAAACTACACGATAGTATCTAAAAAGACGGTGTTTTCCACACATGCCCAGCATTACTTCCGTGATTAAAACTATCGATTAGAGAACACGATCAGAAAAATAGTGAAAACAAGCGGAATGGTAAGGCAACAGTGGCAGGGGCGTGTGAATAACAAAGGAGACGGGAAAGCAATATATTAAAGCGGTGAAAACACAGAAACCGGGCAGGCAGCGGTGTCAAAACGTAGGGCACGAAACCAGTTTCACATTCACTTCAGGAATTACTAATTTCCATAAATTCGAGTGAACAAATATTGACGTTGAATCAGATGGTTCTTGGCCACTCGACTTTGAACCATAAATCGCGCCATAAACGCGGCGATAATCGGCGGAGAGAACCCAGTCGGGAAACGGAGCATCAAACAACAATCCAAAGAACGATCTTCTAATTAAATTGAGCGTGTCGGCTTAGCCGCTTCATCCCAGCGGTCGTGCATGCGCTGTTTGACGATGTCCTATGAGCATGACCCGACGGGACGATACGAAAGAAAACAGGGCTTGATCCTCGCATGAGGCGGTCGGTCAGAGGATGAATTCAGCACCATCATCACGCGTCTTATCGTAATTTAGGCGTGGAATAAAATGCAAGCTGTGCAGTAGTTGACAGAGTGTGAAAGGACAACTGATTCGCCTAGACAGGACAGAGACAGCATCACAAAGTCATTTGAATTGCTGAATTTGAAGACAATTATTGGTCAGTTCTGGAATTATTCCATTTTAGGGGCACCCTGAAACACTTACGCTAGCATTTTAAACATGAATACCGTAGCCGTTCTGCACCGTAACCGTACGTAAAGCAGTGTTGACATAACGTAGATACGGCATCTATCAGGGTTTTCCTAATTTTTTCAACGAGGGACAACAATGTCCCTATAGCTCTCTCTAATGTGCTTAATTCCAATCCTAGTAGAGTAAATACTATTCAAGATTCCAACAGTCTAGTCTAACTATCCGTTTACACCAGGGCTCTGCGTTACAGAAATTTCAGATTTCGTTAATCCGTTAACTCGTAACGTTAGTGAAAAAACTCGTTAAAGCGTTAATTCGTTACGTTAATAAAGCACAGCCCTGGTTTACACCCAAAAATCACGTTAATAGGAAGTTTTCCGTCGAGAAAGGTGCTTATGGTGTAATTACATGCGAGCATGCAATTTATTTCACGCCTTCATTACTGTAAGAAAGGTGGGTGCAGGCCTCATCACGTCGGCCGGGTAATCGCTAGTGCCAGCTGGTGGGTTGGATGTTGAACCGAAAGAACCTCGATGTTTAGTCTTCATCATCATAAACAGACCGAGCAAAGATTCTTTTTACAATTTACCAACTGACATTCCCAGCCATTCGTCAATTTCTCTTCCTGAGGAGTTTTTCTCCCCGAACACGAGAAAACATTAGGACAGCCATAATCAATTACACAGCAAAGTAACCACATCGGCCAAGGCAACCAGACATATTTCACTGTGAACAGAAGAATGCGTGGGATACCACGTACTGTCTGATTTCACACGACGTTTTCGCTTTTCGCTTTGTTTTTGATTTGTTCCACTAAGAATTCCATTCGCACAAATAACTCATACAAAAAATTGTTCCAATCCGAAACATCAGAACAATTGTTTTGACCATGCTGGTGCTACAACTACAAAATCTACTTATTTAATCCACGTTGGTATGCCCTAAGCCAAAGGATCAACGGTTGGGTTAACGCATACCAATGTGGGTTATCAAGTAATATGGTGTGGCCCCCTTTGCTAGCGGTACAACATTTAACAGAAAACGTCAATCACGATTGCACTTCTCCGCGGTCTGGAGCGCCGCACAGCGTACGCGTCGCGGCTGGGCGATGTGGATGCCCGATGTTGCCTCGGTCGCGCGGCGTAGATGGTGCGGCGCTCCAGGCCGCCGGGAGGTGATTGACGCTCTCTGTATTATTAAATATTTCACACTAAAATCAATATTGGAAAACTTTAATAGTTTTAGTTTTCCATACGGATCCCCCAAAATGGCGAATGTCCCACTTTTTTCCTACGCCCCCATCCCGTGTCGAAGTATTTCTCTGCCCGCCACTGCCGCTAGTGTATCTCCGGTGCCTCATAGTCGTCGTCGACGGACACTTACCACCCGCACGCGTCGCTTCAGGCCGTTTTGCCTCTTTGAACCTGGGAAGAAACAGCCTAACATGCTTCAAATACTACCCTAACTCACTCTGACATCTTGTTAGACATACTAGGTCAAAACTGACCTGTCCTTCTCAGGAAAAGACCGAGAGCGGCCGCCTTCTATACACTATCTCACCAGGGCCTGACGCGCGGGTGGTAAATGTCCGATAATCCATAGTCGTAGACAATCCAAGGTGATTTGGGCACGGTTTGGAAGCTAGTACAGACTCCAGCAGAGTGGACCACTTACTCCGACTATCAGCAGCATGTGCGGCTGTCTGCGTATCCACACATGCCGCTGATGTTATATTTCGCACAAACGAATCAAATAAGTCAAATGTGGCCACATTGTAATATCATTCTATTTAATGCCACCATATGGGAAGGAATGGAGCACATGCCTGCCAAAAAAAAAGTCTATTCGAGAGCG
>KN728908.1:0-10106 GCA_000816745.1 Ancylostoma duodenale
GCGAGTTGCGCGACACCATCCTGCGCGCTCTCAACAACTCAACCATGCGCGACTGAAGCGATGGCCTCACTGCGCATAGTTCCCGCAGGATACGAGCTGCATATAAAGCATGACCTGGTAGATCGTCGGCCTGGAACAGGGCAATACACTCCATAAAGATGACAACTTCCGCTATAAATTGGAAACCTCTTCTATGTAAAGCAGCAAAATATCCAGAACGTTGAGACCAGATGGCTGAAGGGGTGACAACAGTAGCGTGTGCAGCGGGGCAAGCATTATGTCCGAGTCAGTGCTGCGAATTGAAGCTTTCAAAGAAGCGTAGCGAGAGATCGCGACTGAAACAGAATGTTATTCACAGAAGAAGACAAATTAACAAGCTGGTAACCAACTGACTTGACAGCAGTTCAATGGCAGGTAACGCTGGAGCAGACGTCCTTCTTGATGTTCTCGTCGCTTGATCTTGGATGTTTACATCTTCCAAAAGCACGGAGCAGATCTTAACAAATTGTTAACACTAAGCGATGGCACCAAACGGATTTTTTGACCACTTACTGCTCTGTAAACTGGAGTGTCATTAAGAATTTGTGCCAACAGTGCCACATGCGGATCTCTTCGGATGGCAGCACGAGCATCCACGTAGGAGTTTTTCAGGAGGCCAAGCAACGCCGAAAGTGAGACTTCTTCTAGTTCGTACTGAAAATAAGGTGGTGGGTTAGTATGCATGAGTCGCATGACCATGACGTTGTAATGTCATTTCAATCCTACATCCTAAACAAGAAAAAAACATGAGAAAAAATGGTACTCAGTTCAGTGTTCCCTGACTCTCAGAAGATCTCCTCCCTTTTATGGCACAAAATTTCATTAAAGCGCCAATTACTTACTATCAGCATTGGGCATACTCAATAAAGTAGCCCTTAATGGAGAATCAGTCTCAATGAAAACAGTTTCAAATTCCTAAGCTCGAGCAAAGGTACCCGGATGGACGAGGCTCCTGGGCAAGACAGGATTCATGAACGCATGACCAAGTGAAGCAAGACTTGCAATCTAACTTTTACATACTGCGTCTAGTAACATTACGTAATGTATAGGATAACCAAACAGCTAACCATCATTAATTTGCATAGTTATCTTTTCATAAGCACTAGCCCGGATGGGACGGATGCTCTGATTTGCAGGAAGCACCCTTTGTACCAAGACTACGCTTCATCATCCCACACCCTCCTGGTACCAATTCATGAAACCTGGAAGGTATGAGTCGCTTGGGTGACTAATGGCGGAGATCGAACCATCGACCGTGTGCGCAAGAGTACGCCTCTTGCCACTACGCTATAAGTGCCATCCAGTGAGCAGAATAGTGAAACCGACACCGATTTCGTATCGTCTTTATCATCTGTGAATGTCCCATTCCACTATATGGTTTCACATTTTTTTGCTTAATTAAACCAAAATACCATTTTCCAGAAACAATTCATTAAGTACGGATCCTTCTAGGTAAGAAATTCCATAAATGTTCTCTGAGCCTCAGACGCCAAGCACATCGATCCCGTTAGCGCTATGGTCTTCTGAATCAGCTTCTTCACTTTCCAATAGGTAACTCACATCCAAGCACAGCTTCGTGCATTCTATCTCAGCCTTATTCTATACCTCTATATATGAGGTAAGACAGGGAAGCCTCTTCAGGAGAAGGATGTTACCCAGCCCCTTTCCCACGAGCCGTTTGTTTGCCACTATCCAAAAAACACCGCAACCCGTGCGAAACTGGTGAAACTCGCGTCATCGCACCTCCTAGCAGATCATGTTACACTTTTGTTCTTCGCATGGCAACCAACACATGAAACCGAGCTTTGAACTCGTCCTTCCGACAGCTGCAACCGCAGAAAATCAATGAACACTAGTGCAATGACACCAGATTCATCGACGATATTTGTTTTACACGGTGCGCTGTTAAAAAGAGCTGTTAATCTTATGACTCCTATGACTACACCATCACCTCTTGTTTCTGGAATTGCTATCAAACACGTTCCAAAGCAGTAGCTTGCCATTCAGGTCCAGCTACTGAACCGGAGCGGCACCTCCCTCACTTCGTCACTTTAATAGAAAAACCAGATTGCAGCGATAAGATAACAAGTTCTTGGCTCGTCATTACCGCGTGATAATATAGGGCAAGGCTAACTGATGCATATCTTACCACTACATATTTTACTTCCATTACTTCCATCTCTCGTTTTTATTCTTTTAAATGTACCCTTTCTTAATAATCATTTGATTCTTATCCCTATTATGTTGCACTTTTTCCCGAGCAGTTTCAGTGGAAATGAAAGACGTCGACTACGAAATCCTGGACTCTGTACCACCAGACGATCACACCTGGCTTGAATGGAAGGCTCTGGTCGAGGAAGAAGGATGGACTTCTGACGACCTTAGCGTACTAACTCTTTCACCTTTATTACCTTCGACACGAATAGTTTTAGCTCGAAAGAAAGAAGGTAGCCTTTCATACTCTTCAATATCAATGAAAGAACTTTTCAAGGTGTTACTCCTTTTAGATGGCAGTTTCATGGGTTCCGTTGTCTGGAACGAATATGACAATATCGCATTCATCGGTTTCTATTTAATGTTGCCCGAATATCGTGGGAAAGGTCTCGGCTCAGTTATTTGGAAACGAGCAATCCAAAGAATGCCTAAGAATTATACAATAGGACTAAGAGCAGGTAAAATCTCCCAAAGTTATTAAGTTTCATTCTCGAAAATCATACATACGCTACGGAATGCTCGCATCCATCCCTCACCTACAAAACGAATGAAGTATCCCGTAAAAATCTGATTGAACTTTTCTTTCTGTAATTTTCAACTAGCTGCCGTCACCTCCTGGTATGAATGTTCCGTAGGATATGCACCAATTTTTGAAAGGAAAGCCATGAATAAGAATCAAAAAAGTCACCATCTTCCCGGATTTCTTCGTGGATCCCCTTTCTCACCCTGAAAACATCTAAAACCTTTATTTCTCGTCATGTGTTTCTCATGGTTTTTCTGTTAATAAGCGGAATTATTGTTTTTTCAGTCCCTTACATGGCTCCCCGCTACAAATCAAAGGACACTCCATTCGAAGGGCCATCGCAATATTCTTATGCACTAGAGTGGGAGACACTTTCAGACGTAGCAGAAAAGTACGGCATCAGCGTAAGTCCACATCTTATACCATTCCAGACCTACCTCTAAAAATTGTCCCGCACTGAGATTGTTTCTGAGATTTTTATACAGCTAAATTTATGAGACGACAATGGTCTTTTCATTCCTACTTGGCATTCTGGCAAAAATACCGGAAAACATATGTTTAAACTTTCTATTTTGGGCAGAGTACGCCTACGAATATATCTATCACGTAGACATCTTAGTAAAGGGTTGTGCTTGCAGTCATAGAGGTAGGTATATCTGTCGTAGACGTCTCGGATTCAAACTAAAATTTTTCCCAAATTAATGGGTTAAAAAAAATCTTCGGTATTTTTTTCAATGATTCATGTCCATCGATATAATCAGTATCGCCTGACTGGTGTGAAACGCTCCAGGGCGATTCTGAGTCGGGAACTGCCCCTAATTTCTCCGATACACCTCACTCGTTCCAGAAGCACACCGTCAAAATGGTCCGCGATCTCAGCAAGGGCGAATACAAACAACTGGAGCAGTTCGACATGTCCGTGGTAAAACGAGATCGCAGCGACTTCCTTCGTCGATTCCACGACTTGCCTTTCACAATGGGAGCTGTGCTCTTCGACCAAGACCAGCAGATCGTCGCTTGTGCAAACGTCTGCCCAACATCACTTCCCACTAGTCATCTATTCAAACTTGCACCTCTTTACGCAACAAGCATAGAGGACGCTTTCACCGTTATTCGACCTCTTATTGATGGGGTAAAGAGCCTCGATCCACAGGCTCGTTTTATGTTCCACGTGCTTAGTGATACTGTAGGCTCTGAGCTCCTTATCCCTTTATTTACGTCAATGGATATCCCATCGAAACTCTGTGGTGTCACGTTGTATAGTAAACCTTACGACAATTCCATCGATAAGCGAAGGTTATTCATCGCTCATAACAACTCAGGCCATTTTGACGCCTAGAAAGCGTCCGATGTGTGATTCTAGTCCCTGTATCGTTTTCCGTTTCCTTTCAAAGATTAAAACAGCACTTCTTCAGACTCTCCTCACTTTCTCAGTATTTTCTACAAAATCTGTACTATTTAACCCCTTTATTTCCGTGTTGTGCCCCTCCCGATCATTGAACATTTTGCCTCTGATCAACAGCAACTTATGGCCGCGGTCAGACCGCTCTACTGGAACGATATCACCTTATCACTTGTCTGTTCAGCCATCTCGTTTTCTTTGTGCTTGTGTGCTCGTCATTTTTTCTAGAAGACCAATATACAAATTTTTCTAGACGTCGGATCTATAAACAAATTCTCTTTTATAGAATGTTGTTATAGAAGGAATGTCCTCGAGATTTCCATTATCGTTGTGGAAAAACATGGATTTGAGATTTTCAACTATTTCAATAACTTTTCCTACACTTTCTCCCTGATTTCAGCTAGATTCACATCATAAATGCACAACTGAACAGGTGCTCAATTACAGAGCAGGTTGAAATAAATTTGTGAGTGCAATGGAAGATCGCTCCACCCACAAAACTTGCCGCCGTCATATCAGAACGCTTTTTGACATATGGCGCGAGTTTGCATAACTACGCTATGCAGTCCTTTTTAATGTAGGTGTACACAACAAAGGGGGAGGGGGTACAGTGTTCTATTAGGTTGGTGCAAAAGAAATGGCGCGTTTTTGCGTTGGCTTTATTTTTTCCATAGAAATCTTGGCGGACGACATGATTCCTTTGATTAGCAGGGATCATTGCTCATTGTATGAGCAGGTCTTTGAGGTCCAACGCAAAGAACTCGGAAAACTGAGAAGCGAATAAAAAGAAAATTTCCAACCTCTGGTCATCAAGTTTGGCAAATCCTTCCTCGTGGGATACAGAATTTGGCAACTGGGAAAAGTGGCAGAAATACTGCAATTTCCCTGGAGAATACGATGTCTATTTGAATGTTTCCTAACAGATTCAGCGAAATTCAAGCCAGCTCTCGGAAGCAGATTTTGACCGAAAGTTGGGGTGCAAAAAACGAGCTTTTGAGCATCTCGAGAGCTTTTCCAACAGATTGCTCGCGACTTTTTGAAACAAATAACAGCAAAAAGTGTTGTTGTATATGCTTCTCCCGAAATGCAGCTTAAAAACGATGATCTCCCTAGAATCCTAGAGATAACAAGAAAAACGCATCGAAAAGTATTTATCCACATTTCCCGAACAGCTAAGCCGTTGCACCAAAGCTGACATATGGAGTAACTACTGGTATCCTGACCAAATACAAAGAAGGTGTTTTGGGCCCTATTGCTGGCGGTACTGTAGAAAACGAAGAAAAGTTCAAAAGATTGAAGGCGTGATTTTTGGAAATTTTCGATTGTTTCGTGACTCCTAACTCCACCTTACACCTCTTATGCGTACAGCACAGAAAAGCTTGCTTTGCTCTATAAGTGCGTAACCATATCTGGGTGTCATACTATGTTCGAAGAAAACTACATGGTTTTGAGAAAAAAAGCGCGCCATTCCTTTTGCACCAACCTAGTATGTACTACTGGCCTAGTCAATAGATCTTTCCGCCCGATACTATCAAATTAGAGTACATATCGTTCAGTGCTGCAGATGCCATATGGGTTGCCCAGAGAAGTGGGAAGGTCTTTTTAATTGGCGAATCGCAGAACAGTGAGCACGCCCCTTCTCCTTCATAATACAAGAACCTTAACGATAGACTCTGAGTTCTACAGCAAAACTGAACGACTGGGTCGTATCTTCCCTCACCTGGTTGCTATTCAATTATCCTTATATATATATATATAAAATTACCACAACTAAAAAATGTCGAGATAACACCACTCAGAGAAGAGACATTTAGGATGAAGTTAACTGACTGTGAATACGAAATACTTGATCACGTCCCAGCAGACGACAACTCATGGAACGACTGGAAGGACAGTGTCAGAGCAGAAAGTTGGTTCAGTTGTGGCGACGACAGTACTCTCGCCATTCTTCCCAGTTCAGCCAACACCCGAGCGGTGCTAGCAAGGCAAAAGAAAGGTGACCATTTATAGATTCGATAAATTCGGAGTCAATCTTATCGAAAGTGAATTCGGAGTTGAGTGTTATCAAAATAACAAGGAGCTACTTTAAAGATAAGCGATGTCAACAAAGTTGTTACGAGCTGTAAACAAAAGCTTGCAGAGTGGTCGATGGTCAGAGACCTAAGCATTACAACAGCTTTGTTCTCTACACCTGCCCATCCAATGTTCTTCAGATTTCTGAGCCGAAATGATCTAATTTTGTAGGATTTAGCCGCGTTATTCCCCAGTTATGTTAGTCGCTCAATATGTCAATCTCTACTCTTAGATTGATACGTAGGTTGCTGTTTCATCATGAAGCTTATAGTTTTTCCACGACCTCGAAGGAACTCAGCCGATCATCAGGATGACTACTTGCCCAATTAGAAACACTCTCACGAGGAGATTCCCTCGCTTTCGCCACTCATCCACGGAGGCAAAAACGAAGCACACCGATTACGACATTATCGACAACGTCGCTCCAGAAGACAATACATGGAAGGAGTGGAAAGAACAAATTCGAATAGAGGAGTGGAATAACGATGACCACAGTGTGCTAGAGCTGATTCCACGAATCGGTAGCACTCGGGTGGTATTAGCTCGGGAGAAGCAAGGTGAAAGATAGTAACCTCTCCATGTGATAAAAATGTAGAAGTTTTTTTTTTCAAATTTGGGAATTAAGGAACATGAATAATGTAAAAGCGAAAGGTTTGATGAATCCTTTACAGATGGAAAATTCATCGGCTCTGTCGTGTGGAATGAGAACGAGGACATGGCTTATATTGGTTTCTACATACTCCGACCTGAGTACAGAGGACTCGGCATTGGTTCCCAAATATGGAAAAGGGCACTGCAACGGATTCCCACAGGCTATACAATATCGCTGCGAGCAGGTAGTTTTCGAAAAAAAAAAAACTTCAAGAACCTTTGGAATATCACCTCTTATAAAATTTCGACCACCTATTTCTATTACCTCAAAAACCCAAGATTTCAGTAGATTACATGGCGTCGCGGTACAAGGCTGCGGACACTCCCATCGAAGGACCGGAAATTAGATCTCAACGGATTCGGGTTCAGGACCTCATCGACATTGCCAGGCCTTATCTTTTGCCGGTGAGTTTCACTTTAAAGACATACATATGTAGTGAAGAGTACAAATACTGCAAAATAGTTCCCATATCTGAATAATTTTTCAAAGAACAATCTTAGCAGTTTTAAAGTTTTATCGCTCTCGCAGCCACTCATGCGGCAAGATTACTGTGAAAACAACACGCCTGATTTCCCTATGATTCTTCTGATTTAATGCCTCAAGAATTCGAGTTACCTGAAATTCGCAGTTACCTACAAGGTGATGATGATCACGAGTGGAATCTCAGAGTCGCAATATTAATCGCAGTAGTAATCTTCAAAACGTTTATGATAGCTGCATGCCTTCAACTTTGGCGATAAGTACTTTTACAATCATGTAGGATTAGCAGTTATGGAACCACTCCACCGATTAACAAAATCACAATTTCAGAATTTCAACACAAAGCTGGTCAGTGCTCTCAGTCCCAAGGAATACCAAGCAATGCTCAACTACGACGCGGAAGTGACCGGCCGTGATCGCTCGGATCTCCTACGGCAAAATTTCGACCTCAACTTCACTGAGGGCGCCATTCTCCTCGAAAGCAGCAACGATGTTCATGGTTTTGCTTCAATGACACCTACTGGTGGTTCAAACAGCCATCTCTTCAAACTGGCACCTCTCTACGCCCAAGGCCTCCCTGAGGCATTCACAGTAATCTACCCATTACTGGAAAAAATTCAAGCCGAGGTAATTTGCATACATAGAGGTTCTAGACAATTAATTCGCACACAACATAAATTCTAGGACTCTGAAGCTATCATCCTGATCAATACCTGGGGCTCTTCCGTTGGAGAACAAGTTTTACGACCGCTCCTTGAAGAGAAGTGCATTCTCTCGAAGATCTGCGCATTCACGCTACTCAGTAAACCGTATGAAAACCCAACGGATTTCTCGCGAATGTTCATCGCCCACGGACATTCTGTACACTGGGAAGCCTAAGAGGCCCTCATCAGTTTATCCTTCTACTCATATTAAAGTTGCATGTTGCGCGAATCCAACAATGAAACCAACACTGATGACGACTGTATCTCTTTTACATATGATTTTACTATTTAATGTAAAGGTATCATGCACTTTTAAGTTGTTTGCTGAGAATATCGGTAATAAAATTTGATCATTACTACTCACGCTCGTGGAACTGCAGCAGAACAAAAGAATAGAAAGTGTAGTTCACTGGCAAAACGTACAAAACCTAGTTTCCGACAACATGAATGAAACATCAGAGTAGAATCTCTTCAGGTTTTACAGATAGGATACTAAGTAAATTATGCTCTTCAACAGTGTTTTTCGATTAAAAAAAGCAATGGATGTATCAGGTCTTTAGATAAATTGCCGCCCATGGTATGATTTGATTGTATGCACTCCCTTTTCTTGTGATGGGTCAAGAGCTTGTAGTTATCCTGTAGCGCTTTTCTTCCTCCACAAGAACATCCTCACTTTTTTGGAAGAATAACTTGGTTTTACCCAAGTTTGGAGCATTGGAACCAAGCGGGTGGAGCTTGACTGTAAGAGGTTAGGCTTACCTCCAGTGGACTAATCACTTTGGTCACCCTCCAATCATATCTACTATCCCACCCAATCACTGACCTTTCGACTTGGAAAAAATCCAAAAACCCAAAAAAATGCAGGAACTTATCCGACAACTCAACATATCAAACTAAAAGGTTACGCCGTATTGAAATTCGGTGATGAGAAAAGGAGAGAGAGAAAGAGAGACAAAGTGATTACAGTAAGAGGATGTACAAGAGAAACGGAAGGAAAAATACTGATCTAAAAAAGTTGCTGCTTTTTTCTGTCCCATGAAGAAAAGCATAAAGTTCTCAAACTTCTTTCCAAAACAAGCTAATAAAGCTACCATGAGAAAGAAAACTCACAAACTGTCCAATATCCTTGTAAGAACGCGACGCCATCTGCGACACTATCGACTTCGTAAGATATTGTAGGTATGGAGCCGCGAATTCAGGAATGGTACTGCAAACATAGTGACATCATGAACGAGAACCAAAGAAAGCAAAACAACAACAGTTTTGCAATATAAGCATAACAAAAAATAGATTGCTCACATGTGCGAATGTGAAAGAAGAGATCTTAAAAGATGAACAAATCCTAGCGAACTGTCGAACATCTCTTCAGCGCACTCTCGTTCATCCAACTCTCTCTGAACAGTAATATCGCGTAATTTTAGAACTTACTGTCAACAAGATTAAGAAGGAAGGGGCTTTGGAAGACAGACATTGAATCCTGTGGTAAAGTGGGAAAAATCATCCAGGAAAGTCTTTGAAGTACTGATACATATTTCAGCGGCTTGAGCAAAAATGGCAACAGTACGGTAAAAAGGTAGTCCTTATAAAGTTAACTAGTAATAAGATGAGAGAAAAGAAGTCTAAACGCAGAATCTCGGCGAGTTAACCAATCGGGACCGAATTTCGCGAACATGTTCAACAGGCACCAGCGGAAGTTACAGGATACTTTTGACCTGATTTCATCGATCAGCTCATCGATTAAATCGACTTAATTGGTTTTTTTTTTTTTTCGCTATTTCAGCTCAGGTCGGCAAAGACATGTCTACTGCGGTTCTACGCTGTACACTAATATGACAATCGTTTTACACGACTTATTGATCTTATTGATTTTATCAACCTTCGTGGGGGGATAAAAAGAAGGGCTGCTGGATTCCTAGACTACCTGTCTTCGGAAATAATTTGGCCATTGGATGAATTTATCAGTCTTTTAGTTTAAGATAGATAAGATAGATTGGCACCTAAGGCATATCAGTCTTTTAA
>KN728910.1:4646-18594 GCA_000816745.1 Ancylostoma duodenale
GCCCTTCTCTCATAAAAGAAATAAACAAATTTAGCAAGGTAGATAAGTAGATTGGGATGTACATAGACTCGCTCTGTAGAAGAAATAAATTGTGGGTATATTGTTCCTCCATTTCCTCCCGTTGTAATGAGCAGTGTTTTCAGTAGGTCGTTGCGAAATCGATGTCGGATTTTGACAGCTGACTTCAAATTGTCATAACTCGCCAAAAACTAAAACCTCTTCCACAATTAAGAAGTAATTTGAATTAGCACAACATCTTCACCATCTTTCAGCTAAATTTTGGTTCTACTGGATTCGGAGCCATACTCCGAGGAGTCAGCAAAATCTGTAGAAGCATTTTGAGCCGAGGTATCTTCGCGACCTACTCTTCCTCTCAGGGATGGGCCCAACCACTTGAATTTCTGGTTATCTGTAGGGACAGTCCCATGAGTGAGGTATGTAAAAGCGAGTTTAAATTCCCTCTTGAGCCTTCTTCCAGGTCGTCTGCAGTGCGAAGTGTGGTCTTGTGCTATTGTAAAACACCGGAGGATAATTTGAGGAGAATTCACTTGCCCAATTTTCTCACCATCTCCATCCTTCCATGGAGCCTAAAATAGAAGAATAGTGAACCTTAAGTTCTACTGAACACATACTCCGGTGATAGCTTCCACAAGTGCTTTCATCACAGCGTTGAAGTCATAGAACTTTGGTCCATATCTCTGAGACATGTATCTCCAAATTTGGGTTACTGCGATCAACATTGGGTTACTATTCTGTTTGATATTTCTACCCTAATAATTTGGTAATATTCGCCTTCCTAGCTGTTGCGTTGTTACCGAGTTCGAATCCATTATACAGTTCGAGGCGAGTTTTTGCTACGACTACACTACGATTCACCCACGAGAGAGCCAATAACAGTTGATAGGCCCTGATGGAGATGGAAGCGCAGAAAGGGAAGAAATAAGCTCTCAAATATGTACCAAATGCGCAGCTGAAACAACACTTTTCTTTCGTATTATTCCGAAGTTCGAGGCTGGAAAATCCGACATCGATTTTGCAACCAACTAATACTTTTTCATGTGAATGGTATCGAACTCAGGAATATGTTAGTTTGTCTTTGCTGAAACACCACGTGACGACTAAAAACTGTGGGGGCAGATAATCGGCATCCAATTGACGAGTTGAACACTCACAGGAGAACGCACAATTTCCAATGACCAGATTACGGATATTTACAGCACGGCAGAGTGGCTCAGATGTGCATCAATGAACATGGATAGCCGAGATGCAGCCTTGATGGGTCCCAGACAAAGGTGAGACGCTAGCAGTACCAGCGCTGTGCAAGGTCAGGATCTAGTTTGTTGTCCGTAGCGTACTGGCACCTACGTCCGTTTCCTCTGACTTCTTCAGCCAAAACCATTTCGGAGAAGCCCAAGCATTAAATCGACATTATAGATGTAACTCCAACACGAACGAAAATTTTGAAATGCGTAGTTCATTTTAACTTTAGCTGCACATTGAGGCATTACATTTCCTATTATTCGCCAGTTATTTCCGCTGGATGTTGCTGCGTGATCTTGATGGCATGTCCTCGTAAACCAATCCCGAAGAAAATTGTTAATGAGAGGGGAATTCCCACCGCTCAAATCCTTTTTTGTTAATTTTCAACGCTAAGACTTCAAACCCTGTGACAAAGTCGCTATGCCTATAGCCGACATTCAGGGGACGATATAGATCTTATGGGTGCGTGGATTCTCACGTACTCGTCCACAGAGTGCCCTACTCCTTCCTGTCTTCTTATCTATGTAGTTAGCGCTGAAGAATTGCCAGTGTATCACCTTTGAACCCACACGCTCAACTGTTCGTCTAGATATGAAGCGAATTGTCCTTCACTGCTATGTCAGGGGGTTTCACAGTAGGAAAGATGAGAATTTTCTACGGCAAACCTCGCGTCAGAAGTGCAATGATGAGATGATGTCCAAAAACTGCACAAGGACCACACACCAAGGGCTGCACATGAACTGCACAATTGCTAAAAATAATGGTCTCGTTTTTTTTCAAGGCTCTCCTCGTGCACTACCCAGTTACCTCTCTCCATAAGATGCAGTAGAGCAGTATTGTTGAGTTTATGAATGCACCAATCAATCCGAAAGCACAGTCAAAGAAAGTTTAGTAAAATGATGTAGTCATTACATGGATGAGAGCTGTCGTTGTCGCTGACAACAACTCAACAATTCTGCATATGCTTATTTAAGAAATTTTCTCACCTTTGCTTTTCTTCAGACTCATTTAGGTGAGCCGATAACTCTACCGCACCCTGTACTGTACAGTCTAGATTCGTGATGATCCGCTCCGTAGATTACTTGGCAAAACATGCCTTCGGAACAGCGTATCCATTCGATGGTGTGTTAACACATTCAAAATCAACTCTGCAATCAGCGTGCAGCGGCTCTTTAAGCTATAAGAGAGGGTCTAAATCCAAATCATTCCTAAATGTTTGGTTCTGAATTCGCTAGATCACATCTAAATCGAAAACAAAGTCGATTCGAGCAACTTTGATCAGCAGGGCATTCAAACATAGAGAGCGCCGAACATCTTCTGTTTTGGGTTGTTGCAACAAAAATGCGCGTTCCAAAACAATCACTTCCGAACCCTATAACTCGCTTCAAAATCAATCATTTCAAGGAAGCTAATAAACGCTGTGATCCGCGAATCCTTGCCAATAAGATAAATGTTCTCGAGTGACCGTGCAGTTCGGAAGCGGGGGGGGGGGAGGGGAGTTCGTAAGACCAACGAAGAAGGCAACTTCAGTACCTTTTTAGCCCTCGAAGAAGTTTTCCCGGATGAAGTCGTTTAGATGCTCAAGGAGGTAGTAGTCTATGCCGGCATTACAGATAGATCTCTCAGAAGCACCAATAGTTTCTGCTAAAAAAGTGTAAGCGAATGCGTAATGCCAAGCTGCTTCCGCATTTTTTGACCTTATGAGTTTTGCTTCGGAAATAACGAAGGTTGCTTAGACATTATGAACGAATACAGGGTGGCCGAAAAGTATGGGCGTCACATAAAACGTCATCTTTCCTTTTGTGGCTACAAATATTTTATCTTTTCCATTATAACAGCTGCGCATCCACGTGAAAAATCAGATTCACAAAGAATTTCAGAAGTTGCATTCCTCGGCTTCGGTACAGGCCTTCAACCTTGCCATCACGAAATCCCTTATGCGCAGCAGGTAGCCCTCACCAATTTCTGACCAGCATTACGGAGTTAGCGCTGTGCATGTTCTGGGTCCTTGATATGTTCTCCAGTGTTTCCTCGATGGAACCTCTAGCAAAGAAGTCCAATGTGTTTAAATCTCGAGCGCAGGAAGACCGTTAATTTTTCTCAGGGAATCCCGGCGGACGCGTCTTTTAGCTAGGCAATGGAGTTTTGGCCTCGTGAGCAGGAGATTCCCCTTTTATGAGGAATCGTGTTGGCATTTTTCCGTACCCATTAGACGAGCATTTTTCCAATAATTCCGCCTTGCTACAAAGTGGCCTCCTTTTTGTCGATTTTGTTCATGTAAACCAGAGATATCCTCGCATTTGAGGTAAATCTCCTTCAATTCATTACACCGGCGGTTCACAACAACCTTGTGACGGGCCTCTTTCCTGAAAAGTTCCTGCACATTTTGCTCGATAAGTTGACTATCTGTTTAGGTGTCGTGAACAATTCAGATAGGGAAACCTTTCTCATCAGTCCAAAGTAAACCTTAGGCGCGGCGCACCTATTAGACGTACCTGCATTCCTCAAGCTGGTTAGTTGTGGCAACAACGGTTAGATGTTGTGTCTTGGACATGCAATAGCGCCAAAGTCTCAGCTTCTTTCTGACAATTGCTTAGATGGAAAAACGTGCAACATTCAGACTTTTGGCTATCTCGTTCGCGCTCGCTCCTCCATCCCAGGTGATCCTCTCCTGATCGCAGGAATCCTCCTTGTGTACACCGATCGGGGACGGCCTGGTTTTCTAGTCAGTTTGATATTCCCTTCAGCCTCCATAGCTTAATGATCTTCTGCACTGTTCGCAAAAGAGTTTTGAAGTTCTCTTTCTAATGCTGCAGTGAACTCTCCGGACTGTGCGAGGATTACAATGGATTCACGGTGCAGGCACGTTCACTTGACCTAAGAAATGCAACTAAGCTGTACCTCAAAAGGAAGAGGATCTTTTGCCTTTTCTAAAAAATGTAAAAGGAAGACTTGATGAAAGTTGAAATTGAAAAAATAGGAGTGCCAAGTGAGGCGCCCATACTTTTCGGCCACCCTGTACATAATATGATCGGATCACAGTTCGTTATTCGGTAGCATAAAACGCATCCCCTTCATTCCAGGCAGAAGCACACCTTCTTTTTAGTTGCAAGAACATAACATGAAGTTGGCAGATATGTGTTGCAGATTTATTCATAATCACGCGAAAAAAGCACTTTTGTGAATGAATACGTGGTATGATCGGATGGTTCGTTATGGCTCGCATAAAACAAACCCAACAGAGTTAAAACAGACTCAACAGAATTATGAGTTTGTGTATTATAGTGATGTCAGTGAGTTGTCCTATTATCGCATCTCCTTAAATGAAGTAAATACCCTCAAATTTCAATCCATCGTCGAGCTGTTCATCTTCTAATAAAACTGTGCCATCATCCTTGAATACAGTAACAAAACTCGCGGTTTCCTTGCCGACTTCTTTTGACTTAATGGCGAGAAGAATTCTATCACCAGTGTCGGGAACAAAGTCGAATGCAGAGAAGCCTCGCTCTGGATGCTTCAATTCTTTTCCAATGTGAACCACATTGACATCAGTTTTGAGGTCCTCAGAGACTATGATCAGCAAGTTGGCTCCACTAAAAGTTTTTTTTTCACTTTAGACGGTGGAAGGAAGTGAAGACTCACCTTTTCTCGTCATCCTTCTCTTTATATATTGTTTTCGATGCCTTTCTCGGGAGAAAGTACCATTTCTTCTGGGTATCTGACCACTGCACTGCCTCATGCGTCAGGTAGCCAGGAGTATCGTACCCAGCTATCTTTCGCATGTTTCTAAAAATGTCCCTCCAGTCCAAGCTAGAGACCTGAATGAACTCGAAAATACTGTCGATGCGAAGCGTCTATTCTCGGATCCTAAACTTTAACTGCGAGCTTATTAGCCTCTTGTATGAATCATAGACTCTACATACCACTCCTTTCTTGGATATACGTTTGACCCACATAGGATCCTCTGTCACCACTTCACCGGTTTCCTCATTTCTATATTCCTAAAAGTGAGATATTTTATGACAAAACATTGAACACATTTACAAATCTCAAAAAAAAACCCACGCAACCATGGCCACCTGCATATAGGAAGCCATCTTTGATGGTTAGCCACTCAACCTTCATTCCACCCGTCGTATTCCCTGGCCCAGAATTGAGGAATATCCATGGGACAGCCTAGAAGGATGACATGATTAGGTTTCCCTGCTCGGTTGCAGAAATATGAGCCACCTCCAACTGTCCTTATATAGTCTACAAAAATAATATTATTGAAGTTCTTGCTCTCCACGGAACTCTTGTGTTTTTACCTCTTCTCCCCTCAGCTCGTACAACATCCCAGTCTTATCATCAGGCGAAAGAAGACGGCCGTCATATTCTGAGATATCTGACAGCTCCATCCCTCTTCCTTTGTAGTTGAATCCCCTATGAATTGGATATCAAGCAACACTTCAAGCATCAAGAAGAAAACATGAGACGTACGATGTAATATTAGTATCTAAGCCGTTTAACCATTTAACGTCCACCTTAGTTTTGTCGGCAGATATTGTCAATTCTCCTGGCCTGACAACTGCTCGCCACTTGAAATCTCCAGCTTTGCCAGACTTGTCCATGTCGGTAATAGCAAGCAGTTGGTATGTTGTTGATCCATCTGGCTTGACTTCTTTATTTATTGTTCTTGAGATGACCTGGGGACGGTCATATTCATATTAAGGGGTCGTGAAATAGAAAGCCTTGATGAGAACATTGAATGAGTTCTAATGAGTGATGAAGATAGAGGGGTTCACTTCTTACTCGTTGATATTGCAGGAACAAGCACCATTTACCTTTTCTCTTTCCTTTCCTTTTCCCTTTTCTGTTGGAGCGGAATAGCCTAAAAAAGAGTTTTGGAATTCTCTACTATGTGAAGAATAAGAACAAACTTACCCAATTGAGGCAAGATACCAACGACGAAAATTATCTGGAAATTAAACCATCAACAGCCGCTCATGATAATAAGAATCCTACTGTTTCCTTAGATATGTGTGTTTAAATATGTAAATTGTGAATATTTTGAGGATTCATACGAAATCTAGTGAAACGTTCTCTTTCAAGCATTCAACGTTTTCTTCTTCGACTAGAATGAATGAAAAATAAAAACCAACTGTACTGTAGGAGAGAAGAGCGTTCATGGTGTCAGGTATTAACCCTGAAAAATGACAAATATTAATCATGTCCAACCCGCCTAGGATTCTAGGCATATTACACACATGCGTACAACGAGAAGTATGTATACAGAGCGTGCGAGAATCCTTTGGACAAGCATAATCGCTGGCTAAGATTACATGGAACGGTACCTTAGAAAATCTAATGGTTTTTTCATGCTCATGATCTAATTGTGAGCATTAATATTGTCAAGGTTCTAAAGTTTCCTCCACCAGCAGCTAAACAGACTTCGGAAAGTCCATGTAAGATGTGGACTCTGTAGAAACCTTCTGCTATGGATACGCGGCAAAATCTTGAGAAAATTCTGAGAGGTAGGATATCTAAAGGTTCTAGAGCCCTGTTAACTTCGCCTTTGGCAATGGTCGAAATCTCTGCAAACACACGAAATCGTATTACAACAGCTATTTCCGCTTGTTTGAAGGCGATTTTACCACCTTTTTCTGTCCTGGACTTACAGCTCTCTCTCTTGATATTAGGTTGAGGAGAAAGTAATGGAAAAAGTTATTTAAAACTCTCTCATTCCTAAATGGTGAGGAATCCATCAGGCACGCCATGTTGACATATTAGGAGATTCCCCAACGTATTACATTGTGGCTACTGAAGGACCAGGGAACGTTTGCTGCTGCAGTTACGCCTTCAGTTGTGGGAATATGCTTTCTCCCCAACGTCTATTATGAGCTGCTCTGCAACTCCTTGGCAAGCACTGGGGTAATTAACAGCAGCAATACATTCACGGAGAGAATCATGAAATAATTCACAGTACATGACCGCTCCATTTGCTTCGGAGATATGGGCTTTTATGAGGAGCCACGCCTCGGACTGTCTCACGTTACAAAGAGAAGTGATTGCTGTGACTCGAGTTGCTCCTGCAGAGAAAGACAGACTTGGCTACCATGTGGGCAGGCCAGGTCCGAAAATTGAGGGGAACCATTAGAGGAAATGACAAAAATCAAGAACCGTGCCACTTGATTCGCATGCCAATTTTCCCACTTCTCCTGTTTCAAACTAGCAGGACAATCCTTCACTTAGATATCCCACTATTCTTATTCTCCCGGCGTGTCACTCTCCGATTATCTCGTCCTACTCCTTAGTTTCTTTTTGGGCTGGAAAAAGCCCACTGATATTTAGCACACGGGTCCAGTTTATGTTGAGTCGCAGCCTGCTCAATTCGCAGAAGAGCGAGTCTGGGTTTCACTCATGCGTTGGAGTATGTTATAGATTTGAAAGATGCATACTCAGTTCACTGGGAAAAATCTTCATGAAAGTCAGAGATGAAAATCTGACTAGGATGCCGTTTCTTTCATAACTAGCTCCTAACCCTAATATATTCTGATTTGGGGTACATACATAGAATGACGAAATCGCTTCCCAAAGTGGGTATTCTTATCTATTGCAAAGGACGGGATAAATAATCACTCACATCTGTCCTGTAAGTTTCCGTAGTGTCATGTAGATTCTACGTGCTAGTTCCTTCTCAACTCCTTTCATTCCTAACTTTTATGAGGACTTCTCATGAACCAACACCCCATCTGCATTTTTTTCACACCTGAATGGGCAACCAGTGGAGAAAGGTTTGGAATGAAAAATATCACTTATATTCACAATTGAACTACTAACATGTGATGGTGACAGATTTTCTCAATTTTTCTTCCTCATGTTTTGAAGATCGATTATGTTTGCCCAAAGGCTTCTAACGCACCCTGTATTTCCAGCTTCACCACGATAAACATTTACGTGCTGTCCTTTTTTACATCGTGAAATCCGCCTCATCCATATGCACAAGCTTTTGAACAAATCAAAGGAAAGGGCTCCAAGCAAAACAAATAGAAAACTATTTTATGAAATGTTTCGACATCCAACCATTTCACTCCGTATTTTAAACGGTATTGATTTTTACGCTTGTAAACCAATCTATGGGATTGTTCTCCCTCTTGTTAGCACTGCGGCTCCACGGGAGCGCGTAAAAGGAAATCACTAGGTGATTGGTTTTCAGTGCTTTTCGCACTATTTTCAACAACGGCCCAATGAAATGCTCAAAAGACAGGCTACCACATATTCACTCATCATCGGCAGAAGTGATGTGGGAGGAATACAATCATTTCCCGGACAACCTGAACGCGCCAATTCTCAAACGAGAAAAGAAAGAAAAGAAAAAAATCGCATAATTATTCACCAACCTAATACTAGAACGAAGTTGGGACTATACTTGCATGTGAACTTACAGTTCAAAATCGAACTGTCAGCTCAGCGCCACGCTGAATCTCCTGCCACAATATTAAACGCGGACACGGGAAGCGAAGTAGTGTGAGCCACGCGAGACGCAGACCGTGACCTCGGTGCTTCGTGAACAAGTCTCCAGGGCATTATCTGCTCACAGTTTGAGTTCACCATTAGAGCCAGTCGAACCTGCACTGACGCTTTTCCGGTGACTGTGCCATTCCAACTATACCCAACTGATCAATGTTCCCACTGTCTCGATCACCATGACCCACGCCAGAGATCATCGATGACACCGATTTTCTGGTGAGTAATTTCGACAACACATACTCAAGTAAAATTCCACATACTTCATGGGCAGGAAATATCACACATGGCAGAGCTCAGAACATCAAAATTAAGTTTTGAGTGAAGAGATCCACTGTCCGCTTGTGCTGCAATTGTTGAAAGTTCGAAACCTCTGATGGTCACATACGTCCCATTGGGCGAGGAATCAATGGCCGACGCATGTCCGAATACTCTGAGTACATCGAGTATTTCATTGTTGAAAGTTCGAAACCTCTGATGATTTGAAAGTTTCGCAAGTGCCACATCTTTCAAAGGCCACAGTTGTCATTTAGTTCGTAGCTTGTTAGTGGTTCCAATCCAGAGCTGTCAACTAACTGCGACCTTCTGCTCATCGTTTCCACGTCGTTTCAGAAGGTTTACTACCACCCCTACTTTGTAGCTGCAGGGTAGCTGGTTTCTATAACATTACCTACCAAGTCGTTTATAATCATTTATAGTGTCGAAGTGAGAAGGTTTACTCAACTACAGGGTGGCTGGGAAGTGTTGGCGCGCGGAAAAGCTCTGTACTTTCGAAAATGTGCTCTCTCTGTCTAAATTTTCCCAACAGACAAAACAATAATACTTCGAGTTACACTATATGGATGCAAAATGTCACTAAATTTTTTGGTACAAGCTTCAGACGGGCGATCACAGAAATCACGATGCGCCGCAATTTACCGTAACCTAATTCTTCATCATCTCCGTAAGTTGGTATTGTCTAAGAAGGGAAATTTGTTCCTGGTCAACTTCCATCAGAATAAGATCTAAACAGGAGAATCGAGTGGGTCACGGGGACTTTCCGGGGCCTCATTTGCTTAGGAGAACCCAGGTATATGGGCATCCAAGAAAGTCAATGTGATTTTCTCCATATGCAGGAATCGGTCCTGCTGGAAAGTTCTATAAAAGTTTTTTTTCTAACGGACCACATTCTTGGCCACTGGTTCCTCCTGGTACAAATCAGCGTTAGATAAATATCGATATCAAACAACGCACCAATACTTTTCGGCTATGCTGTAATGACACCTTCTACTTCATGAGTCCAATGACTCTATGTTACCGAGAGTTTATAAATCAGATTGAGGAACAAGCCCAGGCTCATATAAAATTCATATGGAACAAGCACTTGTGGAGAATGTGGAGATACGCATCTTTATTCCACCGAGGAAGCTAGACCTTTCACAAATTTCCCCCACACTTATTAACCTGCGCAAAAATCAGTATCGTTCGAAATATGGAGAGAAATGTTTGAATTTTGAAACATTTCATACAATAGTTTTCTATTTACTTTGCAGACGCCTTTCCTTTGATTTGTTCAAAAGCTTGTGCATATGGATGAGAAGCGGTGCAAAAAAGGATAGCGCGTAAAGGTTTAACGTGGTGAAGCTCGAAGGGCGCACTAGAAGTCATTGGACAAACATAATCGATCTTCAAAACATGAGGAACGGAGAACTGAGAAAATCTATCACCATTACATGTTAGTATGAAAAGTAGATTTTCATCGCAGTTTCTTCATGATAGGCTATTAAAGAATGTAAAAGATCCAAGAGACGTTTAAAATTTAGCAGATATACACAACAGCCATCGAACTCCTTACCTGAAGCAGAATTTCCTTTTGTTCTTGAAAAAGTTTTAGAGTACGTAATAGTGAATCATGAAATCCGAGGGTTAGGTTCAAAAGATCTTATTTTCGAAATTTAATTCGTACCGATAGTAGATATGGCATCATTTACCTGTGGAATTATCAACAACGTTGGCTAATGTTTGGCCATAAACAAGGTTGAAATTGGTGACCCCGCAGCTGACCGATGAGCGCTGTCCTTTCCACGCAAAGTTCATTTCGAATATTCATTGAACCCTGCTGTTCAGATTAATTTCTGAATCTATTGGTCGAACTGCGTTCGAGAGTCAACACGTTCGTAATAGGCAGTCAGCACTGGAAGGTTTGCCAGAATTCCACAAAAGACGAAGCAAAGCATCAGCCCGCTTCAGCTCCCCCTTCCCCTCCTCCGCCATCCCAAAACAAAACCTTTTTGAGGATCGGTCTTCGGGGACTTCACCTCTTTACTAAAAAGACACGGACACGCATAATCTCAGGCAGCTAGTGATCAATCAACTAGCAATCAAATTAACAATTGTCCAAATGTCACTGGAATCCGTTGCTTTTATGGCGAAATCTAAGTACTATGTATATTTACTTCTCTTCATAATGATGCCATGCTCAGCGCCGCGCTCAAAATGGCGAATTTCGATGACTAACAAGATGGAAAATTCGTGCAATTCTTTTCAAAAATATTCATATAGTATCTCACTTTTATCATTTTTAATATTGTAGAAGGTGGTGTCTTGTAGCATCAGGGATACTTATCCTTTATCCGTTATCCGCACCGTTATCTGGATCGTGGAGATCTCGTATCCGCTCATCCCTGATGTTGACCATCGCGATCGAGCAGTTTGTACATAAAATTTATTGCTACTAACAAGGGAAATACATTGAAGTCCAGGACAGGAACACGCTTGTTTTCGTTTTTCTACAGCAGCAGTTGATAAAGTTGAGCGATCCTGAATAAGCATATTTTCAGCAGTTTTCCTTTTAATTTGATAGCTTACATGTACGTAACACCTGAACGGGTGATGGAACTTGTAAGCTGTCACATACTTGTACTACACTGTGCTACATACCATGAGAGAATATATCCCCGTAAGCGATTTTGGCTGCCTCGGTCCAGTCGGAGCAACGACACGCCACTCCTCAAAGAGGGGAGGAGACATTTGAAGGGTCCGATTATACGTAAGTAGATGTACACTGTCAAATGCAATCTGTGACGCCAATCTTAAAACGGCTCTCATTATCTGCAGCAGAGCCCTCCCGCATTGAGGAGTTACGTGTCGTTACTCCGGCTGGACCAAGGCAGCTAAAATCGCTTCCGGGGATATATTCCCTCATGGTATGTAGCACCGTGTAGTACCAGTATATGATAGCTTACAAGTTCCGTCACCCCTTTAGGTGTTACGTACATGTAATCTACCAAATATAATTTAGAAAAAAACTGCAGGATGCATGTTATTTAGAATCGCTCAAGATTAAATTTACCAGCCGCTGCAGTAGAAAAATGAATACCATCATACTGGAGTGTTACAGACTGAAGGCAATTTCAACAAAGCGGATAGTTATCATATAAACTTCGCTGGCAGCTAAACGAGAAAGCTATACATGCGTGAACTTTGTCGCACTCATTTCAATGACGAACAGTGGATTTCTACCAATCCCGGGATTTTTGTTCCCGGATAGAACTCATGGACAGCACATGTACCGGGTATTGGGAGTTATTCCTAACTTAGAGCTAGTCATTTGGATTCTACTCCCCAAAATCAGTCCTTGACTGATCTATTTACAAACATGGAACACTTCTATTCGCTTGGGTGATTTCACATTATTTTTTGGAGACTTGCGGAATCACTCTCGGTTTTTGAACACCTTTGTTTGAAGAGGAGCAATGTGTTCCATTTCATTGTGTTCCGTAGAAGAAGTCTTATTTCCTTTTCATACGAGTTACTGTTTAAAATTAACACTAGTGCGCTTGACGAAGGAGTCATGGAAGGAAAACATATAAGATCAAAAGATCTTGCCGGATCCTCATAGGGACGGTCTTCCTAGCTAACAGGTGATGGGAATTGCATTGATTTCAGCACCTTTACTCACGTGACAAATGAGAATTGAAGGACACAAAGGAGAGTGAACCAGCAGTGCACATCAATAACAATGTGAAGCTTTTATGCATGTGAGGATCTCCAATTACAGTACTTCGTTTTACTAGTTCTCTTCCAATAGCGTACCAATTAGCAGAAATATGTTAATTTTTCAGGGATATGAGAGATAACGGCTGGTACATCCGTGCTAAATCTCACATATCGCTTTAGTTTTGAATTTCGTCGTTGTTCGGTATCAATAATTAGAAATTATAATCCCACTGGTGACAACTGTTTAGGACAGTTGTCACCATGTGGGATTATCCTAATGTTTCTCACGTGGTATTCGCCGCGTTGGGTGTTAGGGGCAAATGTAGTTGGATCAACCTAATACATCTCAACAGGTACCCGCTACGTTGGGGATCCTGATTAACAGTTTCGCTCAAAATTATGAGTAGTTGTTTGTGGTCCGAATAATTTGACCGATATACAGGCAGGAATGGTGCAACATGGCTTTTGAGACGCCTACTTCCGGTTTAGTTAATACTTTCGGTTGTTTTTATCTCATTCGCGAGTTCTCTTGGATCTGAGTTTCAGTATTGCTAATGTTCGCTTTTGTTTTGTTCTCCTTCCTTGCTATTGCAAGGCGCACCAGCGTGTGTCAATAAATAAATAAATAAAACAAATCAAGCTGAGCACCTGTTGAAAAGGACCGAGTCGCATAGGTACTTCACCCGTCGATGCTCATTCTCAGAGAAGCCCTTACTGCAGTCTGCAAAAAAAAAGAATCTAGCATGCTGGATATGTCCACCATGTGGCATACAGACTTGGTCCCCAGAAAAGTAGGCAATTTTATAATCTCTCCTTTTTCTTTTGTCCTGTTGAATACAGTGCGTATCATAAATATACGGGCACCCCAAAACTTACGATATCTGCTCTCCCTCTCATTCCTGACAGAAGCCACCGCTACCACTGAATTCGGCGTGCCCGAAAACCTTATGCCACTCCATTTCGCTTCAAAAAATGAAAAAACCAAGTGCAACCGTGTAAATTAAGTGTTTGGTCCCATCTCCCAGTGTATCATAATTATACGGGCACCATGAGTAAAAAATGAATAATAACATTCACTCAAGCGGGAAGTCCTGTCTCAAATTTGAAAAAAGTAGTGGCAAGTGTTCTTCAATTAGACTTACAATCTTACCAGAATCGGATCGTTCTGAAGCGGAACAGGAGCAGGTATGGACAATTTATCATG
>KN728911.1:4314-18849 GCA_000816745.1 Ancylostoma duodenale
TTCGATTATTCGAATATTCGAATAATCGAAAGAAAAATTCGAATACCAATGTATAGATGGTAGCGAAGACTGAACCTGATGGAACGCGTTGGCTCTATTTATACTGCTGCCGGCGTTTGAACGGTCCCGAGGGCACGGGTGGTCTTCACAAAATGTCACAACCATTGAGAATGCCTGATGGGAATGGTGCACGAGTCATGCAAGACGACCTATATCGTGCAGAACATCGGACCAAAACATTCTAGCTCGCGAGCGATTCAGACCGGAATAATGTAGCGTCGGTCAAAAGTCCTGGGGATGGAAGTCATGTGAGAGTCGCGACAAAAGATACTAACATTCCTGAACTTGGCTGAAGGTGGACTTTGGAAGAATTCAGCAAACATTCTGATAGAGCGAGCAAATCTGAATTCTACTGTCTCAACACAATTGGGAATAATCGGTGCTGAGGAAAAGTAATAGGTTGGTGCAAAAATAATGAAACGCGAGTTTTCCGTTGCATCACCTTCGATACAAAAAATTTCCGGTCTTTCTTATCATCAACACAAGAGGGTGAATACCGCCTTGTCGCAAATTTCATGACCTTTTCACAAGTCTTATCTGTTTTGAATGAAATTCACATATTTGTTGAATTTCCAGTTCTGGAAAGAAAGGAGCACAAGCAGAATTTTTGCCGAATTCACTTCTGCGAACCGAGACTTGGCGGCATCGCAGCATAAACCGCTAAGAGAAATTGACTTTGAAGACAAGTCTGTGCTTAGGAAGGCAAAAGACAACATTGCGACCTGATCTGCTGGAGCTGTCAGAAGGATGGTTAACATCTGCCTTATTTTAGCAAAGTATAAGTTATCCACTATTCGAAGAAAAAATCTCATAGGAAGCACAGGATGCAAATCGAGAAAAACGTAATCGAAGGTAAATGATGACCACACGTCTGAAGATACTAGTGATTTACCGCAAACTTTGACGGAACAATGAGGGACCGGGGAATTCCTTTGAATTTTCTACGTGAACAGGGATCACCCCTACAAATAATACTTGCTCTGATGACCAAGTCATCATTTAGAAAAGCAACGACTTGTAAAGTTTGATAGCCTCTAAATACGTTTTCATCATCTGAAAAGTAGTGCGAAAGGGTCGAGATTTCATCATCGGTTTTCTGTTGTGTCCTCCAGATTTTTTGAACCTTCAGATGAGTTTCGTTTCTTTTTCACACCAGAAATTGAAATCAGATCAGAACTTAGTACATATTGTTTCCATGGAAGTTAACACATATTCGTCCGTTCACACTATTTTCCCCACTTTCCTTTTAAAATCACCAGCAATTGCTGGCAACCCTCGAATTCTCAGATTACTGTGAGGGCCACAGCGATGGCTCGCGAACGCGGCCCCTGCGACAGTCTGGCGTATCCTGCAAGCTCACAGTGCGTAATCGATTGCAGAGATTATGGAAAAGTGAAGGAAATGAGAGAAAAGATAGAAAACTGGAGAGAGGTAATTCACAGGTAACAAGTTTGTTCTTTTTTCGAAAACGACTTTTTGTCGAAACGTCGGCCAATAAAGGTGTTCCTATAACAACCTGTATGGCAGTCTCCCATGTCATTCCCACCGTAACCTTACAAAAACGAGGCTGCGGTAGAAAACTAGTGCAATTTTCGTGATCAGAGCGTCAGATAACCCGCACAAATGAATTCTAGGGGAATTTCTTGAGGAAACCGATGATCCACTTTTTATAATTCTATAAAACTACATATTAAACCCCTCCTTCCCCGAACCCCTACTAAATAACGAAAAAAGAAATAATGTGTGCTGGTGACAGGTGTTTACTGTAGAAACGATAATTCCAAGCAGTGATTAACCAAAACAAATTCCCGAAATTTTTCCAAGTACATGCAATGCTTCACTGTTTCCTATCAGCATTAATTGAAAATTTAAGAAAAAACGTTTGTATCACCACTCTAGATCACGTCCCCTGATTTTCACCAATTCACACACAAAAACACCCGTGACACACAAAGTAAGCCCGTTATTATTCGGTTGAGGAGAAATTCTCCTACAATGTAAGCAGGCTTGGCCTACATCGTATGAGATTTCCCAAAATATTACTCTTTGGCTTTTGAAGAACCACGCTTGTTGCCGCAGTTACGCCTTCAACTGTGAGAAGATGCTTTTGACGCAACCCGGGCCTACTCACACTCAGAAAACGTCTAAACACCTAGTCAAATCCCTCCACATCGCTGCCTTCAGAAAATAAAGGTTATCCGTTGGCCTTGGCGAAAATGCTGCATCACAACCTTTGTTCTGTTCACGTCACTGCCTTCAGAAACCCAAGATTTTCAGCGCATTATTACAGCAGATGCGCGAGCACTCCACTTCTTCCGAACCTGGAGGTATGGGCTTTTATGAGCAGCCACTGCTCGGACGGTCTCAAATCACAACGCGAGGTGATTGCTGTGATTCGATTTGCTCCCGCAAGGTGAGACACGCACGGCAATGCGGGTAGGCCAGGTCTTGAATCCGGGCTGGAAACACTGGATAATAAGGACAAAAGCAAAATACCCTGCAATACGCCGCTCATTCTACATGCCAATTTCATTTTCACACTTTTTCCCTTCCAAACTAGTGAGACTTTCTTTCACAATTTAACCCACTATTCTTCTGCTGGCTTGACACGTTCTAGTCACTATCTCATTCCACCCTTCATTTTCTTCTTGGTCGAGAAAGAGCCTGCTAATTCTGACCACTTTTGAGAAGGGGACTTGACGAGCCGCGGCTTGCGCAGTTTTAAAAGGAGAGATTCGGCGTTCTACCGATTGTTTACTTAGTTCAGGGAGAGAAAACCCTGTCAAAAGTTACAGGTGAAAACCTAACTTGAACTGTTTCTTCCATTACGTTTTCCTCAATCTAATATGAACCATGATGATCAAGCTATTAATAAGCCTTTGCATATCTTTCGGATAGAAAGTTCTAGGACCATGTTGTGTGATCACATCTGGAGTTAAGCAGTGGACGTTTCATAACTCTTGCCTTGATCAGCAACTAGTGACATCATCTAAAGATACAAATCCCTGCTCAATATTTTCGTAATTTACTGTAGAGTCGATCTGTACTTTGAGCCCAGACCCCCTCTAGGTTGTTCTTGTAGATATGCATTCTGGGAATGAAAACATAATGTAGTTGCTTTGTAGCCTATTGTTTACTTGGAGACATTTCGAAGGATTTCGCTGAGAAAGTTGGGCAATTGTTCCCTATTCTGAAAACCCATTACATTTTACGCCTTTTAAAAATGTATCCAATAAGGATATTGAAAGTGTAGAAACTTGAGAAATGTAGCCGAAAGGAAATTGAAATCCAATCATTTATCCCATCTCAGAGATGACACCTACGAAGATGTTTGTGACATAGGTTACTGTAGTTTCGGAACGGTTTTAGGATTAGCAAGATTTAACCAAGGCTGTGATTTATGGAACGTCCACCATGCAAACAAACGATGGTTGGCATGATTGGTTCTCGTATCGTATAGAGATAGTATAGGACATTGCTAGGTAACGCGGAACTCAAAGGTTGGTTTGCTGGCCTGATTTGTTTAGTTATACTTTCGTAAATCCTAGCTCAGTTCTCCTGAAGCAGCAGTGACGGAATGCCTTCCAATTTATGGCACGGCTTAAAAATACTGGTGTACCAACATTTCAATAATATAATCGTACAATGAGGTACCATGTGCTCAGACTTAAATTAACTGCCAAACAATTTCGGGGGCAAACGATTATGAAGAAGAAGAGGTGTCGACCTTTGAGGCACACGAATGAGCCGCCATCAGTATCTTCCTTCTGTGTTCTCCATCGTCTCCAGACAAACACTGACGCGATAAGTAAAAGAAGCTAGAGATACAAAAAGACATGAGCAAGGGATCAACACTAGAGAGGAGATCACAGACGTATTGAGGCTGAAGACCTGATTGTATCAGTTTGCTAACTGGTTACTCGCCCTACCATTCTCAACGATGGATGGGATTCCACATCCTTTCCTTCGCCATTTCATTGTGTTCTGCTCTATTTCAATACATCATCTTATAGAGAATAACATCACTTTGGATCTGGAATCACCATTGACCGTCTTGCCCCACGATATCCATGTCAATTTGTTCGCATTATATATCTTTTTGCATACGGATGATGTTGCATTGACAAAAGCATTACATGCAGAAACCTAGGCGGAGTTACGTCAACAAAAATCTTAAGTGAAGACTAGTTTATTTAGGCCGGTCCTTGTTTAAATTGAACACTAACTAGAATACAAATTGATTGTCGAAACAGGCGTTTGTGTGAAAAGGATGGGCGCTAATGAAAGTTTGTTCTTAATTGCTCGAGATTGACGACCAATGTGGTCTGTTAATAAAGCGTCACGATCTTGCAGATGACTCGTAAACGATTCCTTACGGAAAATTTCTCTATCAGCACATTCACGTCATGTTAGATTTTTCGTCCCGTTACCCCTAGGTTAGTGCTAAGGTTAAGATGATTCTAGGAAAAGAGCGTACTGTTTACACCTGCACGCTTGAGAATGGAGAGAATCTAAATGTATAATAGAAATACTGGACACCCACCTTATTGGCGTCATTTCAAGCTGTAGTCTACATTGAATACGATTTGATATGTCAGACAAATTTATATTTCCTCAAATCTGGCTTTATATCTTATATTTACCTCAGAAAGAAGCTTACTCTATATTTGAGCGTTTTCTTCTCTGTCCCTCTCCTTATTCCTGATTAAAGCTACTATTAGTTAAAATTAATCACTTTTAATTCTAGAAACAGATGACACATACCTTTTTAATCATTGAGGAGCATTTTCTCACTTGTTTGCTCGTCGCACATATCACCCGTTCTGTGGAACCTATCTCGCTGGCGAACTCGGAATTGCTCCGCCAGACCTACCTAGATCATATCTGAACCATACGTCCGTCGCATCCTCTTTGACCAACTTTCATTCACTTCTACGCATTCGAACATTCGAAAGAGTAAACAGTAGTCTCTCCGTGCCTTCCTGGGTCTACCCGCAGACACTGTGAATACAGAATGCGGATTTTTTCACCAATGAAGAAACTTCCATTGTCCATCTTGAGATAAATGCGTTATTCTTTTTGTTGCTTGTTTAAATTTAAATAAAAGGGCCCGCACTATGGCCAGCAACATCAGGTGTCCGCGCATAAAAATTAGCAGAACTTTGTTAAAAGTCCATCTTTGCTTCGCAATTGCGTGCTCTCGCTGAAGTGAACATACTTTTCGGAAGAGCATAAAACTTACTAGGAATTTTTTTAAAATTATATATTATGTAGCCGTATTCCGAAATTCTCTCGGCCGGCGGTTTATGGTCTTTCATCATGTCTCGCTATATTTTGTGGATGAGTAGTGATTTTATCGCACTTAGCACTATAGCTTGACTTTTCAGAAGACGTGTTTGAAAATTGAGCAGCCAAATGTGGGCGTACGATACACCTGTTACATTAACACAGTTGGTCTTGAATATATTAGCGGCTATGTTCGGCTTCAGCGTTCATCTTTACGTTGCGATTCGAACTATTGCGAACTGCGAGAAGATGTCTCACAATAGAAGATTCGTAGTGGCGATATCAGCAGTATACATCGTCGACTTGGCGATAGAACTCCTGTTGAATGAGGCGAGTTTACTATACAACGCTCATGTTTTTTTTAACAGTTTTCAGAGTGAGTGAGTTTAAGGACAGTTTTCCTTCAGATATACGGTTATGAATTCATCAGTTACGGTTTGCAGTTCTTGGCGTTTAGACCGCACTCTGCCAGTTTCTGGTTTATCCACATTTTAAGAGTTACCAGAGAGTTGGAAGTTGCTCTGCTGGCTATTTTTAATGCATACAGAACAATTGTGATTATCAGGCAAGTTAGACTCCTGTTGAGAACAGTGTTGACTCAAAGGAGTACCCCAACTCAGCATCAGGATCAAACATTGTATGTATCATTGGATTCTTTTTCAGACCAAAAATTGCATTTATCCTATGCGTGGTTGTCACCCTCATACCCATGGCTTCCTACACGACCTCACTCATTTGCTGGCTTATAGATAGTGTAGGTGCATCACCATCACTAAGAAGGAACACTGATTTGAAATAGAATGTGTGAAGGTTGAACTGCTATACGTCTCAATACTGATGTTACCAACAAGCGCTATGCCAACAGTCATCTGCTACGTGATCACACGTCGATATTTCAAGAATAGCTGCACTTCAGAGGAAGTTAGAAAGATGCAATGCAGGCTATCTCTGGGGCTGCTGTTACAGGTGTGTGAGTTAGCCAATTTCCGCCTTTAATCACTATCTATTCACTGTCTAATTCCTTTTTCAATTATTTCCCTCATAACATACAAAAACTAGTAGCAGCCACCTCTTGCATTCATAGCGGAAAAAGGTTTAATTCCAATGAGTGAAAGAGCTTTGAGAGTCTGAGATCAGGCAAAATGTTCTGGGCTCTAAATAACAAATTTAAAACGGGGTATGATTTGATGAAGACGAATCTCGAGGCAGGCCATGTATTTATATTTTCTCATGTACCATATACTTACTTCAAGTGACTAAAATCAAAGAGACTTCTATATTCACTCAGAAACCTTATGAGGAATGTTGGTTATGACTGCGTTCTGCTCCTGATTCCTTTCCAATTGTCAACAAACTTTTCTTTTAGATTGTGTTGCAGTTGACCTGCAATTTTATTATGTGGACATATTTCCTCTTCACATGGTTCTTCACCTTCATGTTCGATAACGGTGAAACGGCACTCACTGTATTCTTGATGTACGTAAGGGTGAGAGGAGAAATGTTTTATATTTCATCAACCTTCGGTACTGTTTCAGGGAAAGAATGGCACTTTTGACGGGGCTTGTGTTAGGATGTAAAACTATAAATGCGCTCTCTTTTTCAACCCTATCAGAGCGTCATCGATGTGTGGCACATGCTTACTGTCTAAAGTGACTTGAAGAGCAGTTCTTTGCGCATCTTCATGTACATTTGATTGGAAGAACGTTTTTTGGAAATTTAGAAGAAAAATTGATTTCTAAAAAAAATTGAAAGGCTTCCAGCTGCAGTCACGGAATTATGGTGGAAGCCGCCGTTAAACAAATTCTTCTATGTAGTACCTCCAACAACAAGCCTCTGAAGACATGTTTAGCGCAGAATAAGACAGGGGTATATTACGAAAACAGTTGCAAAAATTCGCTGCAGTGCAGCAAAAGAGTGCAACGCCGTCTGGCTCCAAACATGGTTACCTACTGAAGGAGACGTTGTCTTCATGCTAAAATATGAGAGGAATGCTCTGATCGGAGGAGCTATGTTCCATACAGACGGTTACGATAGATCTCTGCCTACAATAATTGAGCCACTTAGGCCAGCCATTTCACCATCTCCTTGTCAAAACAATGACTTCTTAGAAAATTTTCAAGTCAAGGCCCACCCGAAGGAAAGGAGAAATACCCAACATAAAACTGAAGAAATAAGAAGGGAAGTCCTTTCTCAGCCGCCATGTAAGACTCGCTACTATTAGAGCAATACTTATATCCGGCTGGGGGCTTCTCTCATAGAGAAAATTGCTAGGATCGCGAAAAAAATGGGACTTCGAATAAGCGAATGTTTCGACTCAAAGCGCAATGTTATCTTCAAAAAGAAATCTCAATCCCCTTGTGGAGATGAGCAAGGCTAGCTGAGAGTAATTGTTGACAGTTTTGAGGAGCGTTCTGCCGTCGCTTTTTAGAATAAATTTTGTTTCGCGCGAAAACACGTATCAATAGTTTTACACCCTCATAATAAATTTCTCGCTCGTCTACTCAAATGATTTCCTGTTTGTTGGATTGGACCTTTTCATTCGTGAGGAGCGTGTCGTATTTGATGCTCGGGAGGGGGGAGGGGGTGGGAGTGAGAAGGGTGGTGCGTGAAACTCGGGAGGAGGGAGATGCCCGTGAGATGAAAACTACTTTGCGCGAAAATCTACATCCTCCCATGTGGCACGGCCACTGGCAAGAAAAAGATTACCATTTGTTCCCGTCGGTATCCTACGAGTTTTCTGAGCAGCGCTTCCCATCTTTCTAAGATGTCGACAAATGAATCCGCTTTGTTTTTCTTTTCAACTTCAAAATCGGAACCTTTTTCACCTAGCTAATGGTTCTTTTTTCATTTAGACGGTGCCACGCTCCGGTCAATGCCGCTGTTACGTTGGCACTAGGGCGAGATGATAGGCTCATCAACTATTGGAATCAATGCCAATCAGTGTGTTAGGCCTATCACCACTCCCCATTGACATGCCATGGGCTTGACCGGTTCGTGGAGCACACCGTTCGAATGAACAAACTATACCTGCGAATTCCCCCATTGCTGCATGATAACTGGAGGTTATCAGTACAGTTAGGTTGCAGCGAAAGTTCTCGCCGTTTTCAAAAGTGTGACTTTTTTAACCTCAGACCTCCTTGCAGCAACTTGTTACCTCGTGTTCTTATAAAAAGGTCTGGTATGTGCAAGTTTATTAGTATCACTATTTGTTAACTCCTGCACAATCAATTCTAGGAGAATGGAACTCTTAAAGCAATACATTTGCGGCATTTTACTTTACGACTTCAAATCTGATGAGTCAGCAGGCGCATCCAACCGTCGCATTACGCTGTACTTGGGAACAGTGAAACATGTCCGAATGCACTTACATGATTGGTTCAGACACCTTCATGTTGGCGATTTCAACCTCAGTGTTTCAACACGGTCAGGACGCCTAGAGTCGACAATGATCGACTGCGACAGCTGGCAGATTCAGCTCACTAGCAAGTCAGAACATGCACGCTGTCACATTATCGATCAGTGTTAGGCAGGAGTCCGAGAACCTGAGACGTGTCTCAGCCCACCATCACTTCCACTGCTGTGGAAACGGAACCTCCACCTGGGTGTGGCAAAAGTATTGTCCGCTTTAAACGGATTCATAACTCTTTAGAAACTCAATGCAGATCCTTCGAACTTTATTGACAGATAACAATCAAACATAGAACAGTTTCATTTCACACATGCTCAACGTGATCTCTTTTACGGCGAATACATTCGTGTAGACGATGAGGAAAGGCATCCACTGTGCGCAGCAGGTACTCCGCGTCGATGTCCTCCCATGCTTTGAGAAAGGCTTCCTTCAGAGAGCCAACACTGTTGTGAGAAGTATCGCAGGGGTTGGTCTCAATGACGCTCCAAATGGAGTAACCAGTAACCCAAAAGGTTGAGATCAGGCCACTATTCTGCCGCGATGAAGTCAGACAATTTGGCCCTGCATCCCTCCTGAACCATTTTCGCAGTGTGAACTGGTGCCTCATCTTGCTGGGATGTGTACGGCCCATTTCCCAAATGAGAATGTGAACAAGGAATTAGTTGCACTCCAGAACATCGTCAAAGTAGTTTTGCCGATTGGTCTTGACCTCTGGATCCACGGAAGTCAAAAACGATTTTCCCTCCCTGGTAATGAATGCGGCCACCATGACACTTTGCGGATCAGCCTTCTTAGGAAGCAGTCTGCCATTTTTGTTAGCTTCCACCATGCTCTCTGAGAACATCCTGTCGTTTTGACGGTGGTGGGAAGCCTGTACGGTGAATAATTTTTTTTTTCAAATCAGAGAACAAGAAGTTGAGGTGCGGCCATCCACGGCGCGCGCAAGGAGGGCTCGGCATCTTTGAACTTTTTTCCATCTAATTTCACTGGTCAGAGCATGGCATTTCTGGAGACGATAACTGCGACAATTAAGCTCACGCCTCACAGATATCGCTTATTTTGAGGTCCTCAGCCATCTTCCTCATCGACCTCTTGGGATCCCGACCAATCCTCTTCTGGATGATTCCGCGTTCTTCCGAACGACAGCGGTACGAGGTCTTTCACTCCTTGGGCGGTCAACGATACCACCAGCACCGCGGAAAAGTGAAATGGCTCTCGCCGTAGGGTCCTTGAGTTGACATCCAACATTTTTGTAATGTCTCCGGTGGTGTATCCAACGCGGCGCAGGTCCACGATTGAGGCTCGCCTCGGATTTGGAGAGGTTTTCTTTGAAGAAAATACCAATGAATCCAGGAAGCTCAAGTTATTTAGAAGACATATCCTAGAAGAAAGAAAGAAAGAATGCAGCGGTGGCCAGCTCTTGTTGCCCGCGTTACCAATCGATAGATTAAGCGGACAATACTTTTGCCGCACCCCATATGTGGTATTGGGATCGCGTAACTGTGACTCCCAGACAAACCTTCGGAACTTCCGCGGAGCTTGCCGATTTTCAGAGCTCCCGCGGAGCCTGATTCACTGTTGGAGCCCGATTTTCGGAACTTCCACTATATGACGTCACTTGTCGATTTTTTCAGAAGTTCCGCGCAAGTTCCGCGGAAGTTCCGAGTGGAGATGCAGAGAGAATACGAAAATTTTTCCGCTGTTTTCTTTGGAACTTAGTTTGAAATGCCCCATTAATGACATCTGTAATGTCGAATTTCGGATAAAGCTCGTGTCACATAAATGTACCCCTGGGATTATTCCCACAAATATGAAATTTTGACAGATTTTTACCGAAAAGGAATTTTTCCATGTTATCATTGGAGTTGAAACCTAACGCAGATACGAAGCACAGTCAGAGGGCAAACTTGCTTGAGGCTTATCTTCAGGAGACGAAAGGACAAGTGGTGAAACGAGTGCTATGAGGTGGAACGATTTTTGGTGGGATTCATGATCCTACATTTTTGGTATCTAGACGCATGGAGGTGTTCATCCCTCTATGTTGGTCGATTTTACCTTTTTACTCGAGTTATGGTTGACTCCATAATGCCCCAAACGTCACTCTTGTTCGATGTCGGAACTTCCGCGGAGCCAATTCGGAACTTCCGCGGAGCTTATTTGGAACTTCCGTCAGGTCACCCGCGGAAGTTCCAAACAAGCTCCGCCGAAGTTTCGAAAGTTTGTCTGGGCTGGAACTGGCCAAGAAATGGCCCAAAGCCAAAGGCAAGGATATCTTCTCCGAGTGAATACATTGGACGTTGCGTAATAGTCAGCAGAACTCGGAATTTGATCAGCCCAACGTGGAAAGAAGCACTACGTGTCATATACCATTCTACTCGAAATCTTACGAGCTCGGCAGCTGACAACTGAGCAACGCCTAATTTTTTGAATTGGAAGAGAAACCTAGTGAAAAAGCGTTTTCAAACATGACCCATTTCCTACGTCATTTTTGGACAATGGCATTTGTCCTGGTAGCCACCGTATGTGCAAGGATGTTAAGATGACAACCGCGTAAATCATGGTTTCTCAAAATTGGAGAGAAATTTTATGAGACGCAAATCTCCAGCCTTGGTTTTAAAAATTGAATTCTGTGTGTATTTCGAACAAAACTAGTCGCCCTTAGTGCTGTTTTCTGACATGTGTCAGTGACAGCTGTTTGACATGTCAGAGTGAGACTGTCGAGATTGTGAGAATGTCTGACATTTCGGCTTTGAAGTGTGATCTTTTTTCACTTTTTGAGCAACGTTGGAACTGTTCCCGTGCAGACCATCTTGGAGAGAGCCTTCATTATCATGTGGTTAAAAATTCCCGAACATTCGGTTGTGGTTCGGGGACGAATGCGTTTTTGCTCTGGACTAAGCAAATGCGGCCCCCATCTTGTCGAGAGTATTTGAGGCCCAGTTCGCCGTGCAAGATATGAATCACCCGTTCATTATTGATCCCTAGAGCTTCCTCAATCTCGTGCACTTTCACTCGGCGGTCATTCAGTACAATGTCATGGACTTCGGTCTCCAGGCGAGACTTGATTTCCGTTGCCGCTCTTCCCTCCAGATGGAAGAATTTGATGACCGCTCGGACTTCGTGTTTATCCACAACTGAGGACATTCAAAGTTACATGAGCTTAACGACTTGCCATCAACATGATTTTCTCCACAGCAAGTTGGCGTTTCTAGTCAATTCATGTGAAGACTTACTCAACACAGTGTTGCAAAATTTTTTGAAAAGATCGATCCCTTGCGGTCATTCCGGAAACTTTATTCTTAATATAAAGCGGAAAGAAAACACATCGCAGTAGTTTCGCTGGCGAATGTATTGGAAGGACTAGAATTAGGGCGAGAAAAGGTAGAGCCCATCCGAAACGATGAAGCGGATTAGGCCGGTGGGAAATTTACATAGAGTCGGGGAGGCGGAAATCAGCTGTTTGGAGTAAAACTGATGAAGAAACTCACTGAATTTAAAAGGTAGTGGTAGGAAGGGAAAGGTTGTCCATTTGTAAAAACGAACGTGAATATTCAAAAAAAGCATACACAAGGGTAATAGCTGACCTAGTCGGCGTATGCTGCAAGGTCGGCCTGGGGTGGCATTCATCATTGAGAATGGGGGTAAACGTTTACTACGGGGTATAAGACCCCGTGGTAAACTTGGGGGTGAACGCTGATGTGGCATTCATCACGCGTTTACCCCGAGGGGTACGCATACCTCGCAGCGACGACTAATCGATGCATAAACCGCCGCTACACACATTGCGCAAATCGACGCACAATCATATTGTGAAACAATTCTTGCTGGGCTACTGCTACCGTCCAGCTTCATTGTGCTCCTAATTTATATTAATTCGTCCCGACAGTTTGCTACAGGTCAAATGGTGAGTATTTTGCTCGTTTTGGTGTGGTATTGAATTAAGTATTAGTGATTTAGAAGTGAAGAATTGAATTTTTGCTCTGTTTCGTAGTCATCGTGTTCCCGCGGTTATTTCTCGTTGTGAATGATGTTCACAATTAGTTTTTACGTGATTGTCTTGAGCCTTTGTTCTTAATTCTCAATTACTTTGCTCGACTCTACCCTCACTTATGGCTCCGAGTCTCGGGCTTCCCTTCTAGGCATGAAAGGGAATTCCGCGGTCTTGATGTCATAAGGGCAGAGTATTCTTCTTAAGATGCGCTCGCTATTTCAATACTTCAGCGGTTTTTGCTAAGCAACTAAATGAAAACTTTTATGATGCATAAATTTACTGCTTGAAACAGAGCTTCCCAAGCTAGCCCCGTTATGGGGCGCGATCCGTTTCGTAGTAGATCCGGATATTTAACTTTGCAATATTATCGACATTGCCGGAGTGGAAGACGTTTCCGAAATAAGTGAGGTAAGTGCTTTCATTTGCTTCCTGTGCTGTGCCTTGAGTTGCTGTTGCATTGGAGATTTTGTTGCTACTCTTTTGTGATGCAGTCCCATCTGTGTTATGCAGAAATCACCGTCTTTTCGACTGGCACTACAGAAGTAACTGATGATAGCGCGCTACGACTTCATTATCCAAAAACGTTTGGATTGAATTTAGTCAACAAGTCTTATTTGCTTACGCGCATGATCACAAAGTAATACTCATCTTCTGCGTTAACACCACTCTCTTTTCATCATCTCATGGATCGAAAAGAATGTGAATACAAGGCAAGTGATGTACAAAGAATTCTACTTTCGACATTGAATTTTGAAGCGCAGACGCTCTAGACAGCAGCTTTTATTTTTATACTTCATTGCTTAGTTTTCGTTTAAAGTAAGTTACATGCAGTAATTAATTTTTTTTTGCAGTGCTGCGCTCACAATGAGTTATCGTCCACTAGAAATTCTTTCCCGCACTTTCTTTCAGCCAACATTGAATTTTTTAGTTTTCTTTTGCTGTCATCACATAGTGGTTTTTATGATGTAACATAGCTTTGTGGTCCTTCACATGTTGTCGTTTTGTTTTGTGATTTAGTTCTGTCCGCACTATTGCACACATGCTCTGGCTATGTGACCGAACATTTCCAGACCGTTTGATTATCTGATTTTCGATAATGTTGTTTGCTCTTCTGTCAGCTCTTCTCTGGTGCCTTAACGTTCAAGAGAAGAGATGTTCACCAACAGCTTCTCCAAAATCAGGCAGTCACATAAAATCACATGAGAAGGACTGGGTATGTAGCCGAACGCGGGGTGTAATATTGGCAAAAACAACTAAATAACAGGACGAAGCCATGTCACAGCATAAGAAGTAGAAAAGGATGACAGCAACAGAAAAGGTTGAAAGTTCTCAAGTAATTACAAAAATGGAAAAGGAATTGCACAAATAACTTTCTTCAATAGCTACGTGAAAAGACAGCTTTTCAGAGAGGGAGTGCAACAAAAATAAGCGAAACAAGTATCGTGCTCAAGTGTTGAACAAAGGGAAGTCATGTGATACTAACTGTGGTACTGCATAACAATACAGTAAACCATACCAAAATCTTCAAAGCAACAATAGTTTGAAAGCAACTCACCATTGCAAGCATCTCAACGTGAAGGCAGAGTTCAAACGTTGATGCATCCGTTTCCGAAGCTGTTGGAATCGTGTCACCAACTAATTTTACTGTAGATGTCAGACAGAATGAACAAAGCCTGCTCCATTGGTAAGCATACGGGGCGCGACGACATCACTGGGCCACGTTATTGTTAGGGGTAAACTGCTATAGTAAACTTTACCTCTCACTACTAGACACGTAAACTTTACCTCT
>KN728912.1:3170-18392 GCA_000816745.1 Ancylostoma duodenale
GGGGTCGCGCCACGTAGCCTCGCAGAAAATCGGCTGGGATCCCTCCCAGGAGGGAGATCCGGGGTGAGCGTCCATCGTTGTTCCGGATTATCGGACACTCGCGCGCGTCAGGCCCCGGTGAGACAGTGTATGGGAGACGTTTGCTTACAGTCTTTTCCTAAGAAAGACAGGTCATCTTCGACCTAGTATGCTTAATAAGGTGCTAGAGTGAGTTAGGGCTCCTTCTGAAGCATGTATGACTGTTTCTTCCCAGGTTTAAAAAGGCAAAACGGCCTGACGCGACGCGTGCGAGTGGTAAGTGTCCGAAGACCGCTGTTCGGTATTCATGCGCGCAGTTTTTGTCGGTTGGAGCGTGTTTTCGCATGGATACCGTAATCCTAGAACGTTTTGTCCCATATCTAGCGATAGAGCTTATATCGAGGTCTCAAATTTGAGGTACTTGCTACACATATGGTTTGGACTCCAGACAGCAAAAAACCTGGGTGGGCAAGATTTTGACCGGACCTTGCCTTTAAGGAAATCGTTTACAAAGACCCATTTTCTAGGATACACATTTTGAAATCATCTATGGCTCTAGTAATTTTGCAGTCACAATATACTATTAAACACAGTAATACATAGTAATGATTTGTTTCGAATTTCGTCAGAAACTTTCTTGAAATGACATTACATCCTTGTGGGATCAAACATGAAGCAAAGAAGAACTAGAGTTCTTTTTCGTTGATAGGTTTTTGAGTGAACTACTAACAGGAAGTTATACGACGCAAGACTGCATGTTCTCCATCTTTTCTAAAGGATTTGCAACAGGAACGCAGCCTAGTACGTCGAGTACAAAGCCCAGGGGCATCTCCTCTGGCTGCTGCCATGCTCCCCTCAATTCCTGCTCAAGCTTCCCTCCCTTTGCTACTGGGGAAGAATGGCAGCAATTGAAGTTAGGGGATGCTGCTAGAGCTTGTGGTCTACGTATGTGTTTCTGCTCATTTATCAGAGTTAACCTTTAACCTCTCATCCATATTTATTTTCCGACGTAATTCATTGGGGGTACGAATGAAGTATTCTTCGCAAAGCTCTTTTGAATTTTATGCCCAGAACCACTTGCTTTGTTCTCATCTCTTTTCGATTTCCTATAATTCAGTGAAATGGGCGCTGAATGCTACATGGAAACTTAGAGACTCATGTCAGCTAAGAGATCTCCAGATTGGGGGCATTTGCGGAGGAACGACGGCAAATATATTGGCAACCCAAAAGAACCACTGAAATTGGGGTTGAAAGCCTGTAACATCCCATAATTCATTCAAAAAAGCAAGAAAATATTGGAAGATCAGGGAGGAGTCGGAGGAGTCCAGCCGGACTGCCGAGACGGCTTTTCAAAGTACTTGGAGGCCTGCAGATTCAGACGGACGAATTTCCTTTTATGGCAACGCTAAGATATTCCAGAGGTGCGATGTCAATTTTCCGTCGTAATGTACACATTGTTGTCGTAATATTGAAAAGCGTGTTCAGGCGAATATACCCATATGTGTGGTGGCTCGCTAATCTCTCCGTATCATGTACTTACCGCTGCTCATTGCGTTATGCAATTCGACTTTGATGAATTGTGCAAAAACTCATCAAAACACGAGAGGTAAGCGTTGAAGAACCTCAATCGGAGTTTAGCCGTGTTTATTCTTCGTCGCGATGCCACTGTCGCCATGAGCAAACTAAGCAAAAGCGGTTATTCGCGAATACTCGGGAACTTCGGGGCACTGGTACCGTCCCTCATGATCGCGAATCACGCGAACTTTTTAGGTCTAGCGGCAATTGTGCCGCAGTATGCGAAATTTACTGTACTTGGCGTAGATGCCATCCCGGGACGGCAGCTGCGCGCATTGGCAAGAAAAGTGCCCACATGAATGAATCTGCACCCCATTCACAACACAAAGTGGCACCGACCCGGGATTTTCACGGTCACCAAGGCAGGTTTCTGCATTGGCGCCCATAATGGCGCATGTGCGCCCAAATAATGGTCCATGTGCCCATTCAGGTCGGCACATGTGCCAATATTGGGGGACCTGAGTAGATGCATGAGCGAGCAGTGGTCGCGTTGTGGTAGTTGGCGTTTATCCACGCGGCGCAACGTCACGGATCTCCGTCGCATCCTGTTTGTACTATTTTATCGAAAACGACGTGATGGGTCGAAGTCAGGTCGTATCTTCTAGCAAACACGATGTGATGATTTCTTCAACACTGCAGACTGGAAATGGCCGTTCTTTTTTTGTTTTTCGTGCACCTATCAATGTTATTTTGCGTGTGTAGTTTAATGGACGATGTTCAGTATGGAGCAACCGTGCTTTGCTTCACGACGCGTCGCGCATGTTGTGGCAGTCCACGTGAAAATTATCGCCTCGTGCAAAGTATAAACACGGTTTTTGAGAAAGCCGCGTCGTTTGACTCTCTCTTACCCTCAAACGTCACAAGAAGTAAGGTCAAGAAACTGTATCTGCTCTCTTCGTTTTGGGTCTTATCAAGCGATGAACTTATAGTTTGTTAAGATGAGTCGTGCATAGCGCCTCAGTTCTCTTACCTTTGGAGATCTGCACACTTCGTTCTAGTAAACTGTAGCCGCTCGGGATGATCCGTGCCTATTTTCTTTTCATACCTTCAATCCAAACCTCTATTTCTGCCAACCAGATCATGGATCGACATTCATGAGACAGCAAACCAGGATTCTGAGACTAGAGACAAACACATGTAGTGATCGTAAGCGTTGTAGAAGTCTGCGCGATTCATTTTACAGGACCATAAATGCATTCGTAGATAGAGGTATTTCTATGTTTAAACCGGAACTCTGTTAGGGCCGATTTGACGTTCAACAGCAACTTAAGCGACTGGACAGTACATATTGGAAGCAGTTGCAATATTCCAGAACTCTGCATGGAACCTCGTGAAGTTAGCGAAGTAAGTAGATAAGATGAAAAACCACAATTTGAGTCCGCAACATGTCTGTTTTACTTTTTTTTAAAGTTCTTCTATCTGCACGACTATTATCCATGCAACGAAGGTAATGACCTCGCTATTTTACACCTGAAAAAGAAAGTCTCGTCAAACGAAGCACTCCCAATTTGTATTGCCGAGAGGGATGAAGCAACTAATGATCTTCTATATACTGCAGGCACAGGGTTTGACCGTAAGTCTTCATCATTCGCGTACGAGTGATATCTTTTCACTGATAGCGACCTTTGATAGAAGGAAGAGCTCCTAGAAAGGAAGAACTCCCAGAAGAAAGCATTATTAGCAGGAAAATAAATGCTAACAAGTGCGTAAAGTAAGCTTTTTGAAAATATAATAGGTACTTGATGTTAGAATTCGGTCTCCCTAAAATTATGTGTAAAACTGAAGGAAAAAAAATTCAAAACGTGCATCATTTTCGCAGCACAAAACATCTATACAACCTTGAAATACAATGCAGATCAACACTAAGACTGCTGCTCGCGCTGCTCAAGGGCTCGGTAGTTAGAAGATCTTCTCGATGGTTCTGATAGTTCTGCGCGTTTGAGCGCGCAAAATTAGAAGTTGTCCAAGGCAATGCGAGCGACTGTTATCTATTTACAATCTACATAGGAGAAGATAGAAAGTGCTGTGAGCGAAGCAGGGAAGCATTTCGGGCTTTATCCTTGTAAGTTATTGGTCAGCATGGGCAGATGAATGAGAAATCACACAAGAGAAGTGTCTACACAGTCCGCTGACTCAAATGTGAGCGAAAATTGAACGAAGTTACCTACATAAATGGTTTAAAGAGTCTCCGGAATGACAATGAGATAAAAAGCAATCATTTTTTGACATCTGAGTTTTCCTCAGAATCAATTTCTTCGAAGTCCTCAAAGTAGTACCATGGAGTCACAGTTAACTTGTTGTTCGGTTCCAAGGATACTATCTCTACTCTTTCTCATGTAGAAAAGCCCAAGTCTCGAGAAAGAAAGTAAAAGTAGAAGTAACAGTACTTTCAAATAACCCTCCTTTGAGCTTCTGTCTGTCGATGTTTTGTAAGTGAATTATCTAAGAATTCCATGTCGTTTGTTCAAATGAAATTCGCGGAAGGAAGGTCTACGGTGATTACTTCATCCCATGTTTTCCAGACGTTGATTTACTTCCTAATTTTCTCGCACTTCAGCGGACAAAGGTGAACCTGAAGAGCAAGATTACGAACTTCAGAAGGTGAGCCTGTTTCGTACAAGGGAGTATGGTGACCAAATTGTGACCGTGGACAAGGAATCTTCACTATGTTCGGTTAGTGGCATTGTTTTCAATTACGGCTCGGATATTAGTGTTAGGTTGGTAAAAAAGTGGTTCCAGGAAACTCCCTTAGAAAAGATCTTGATTAGAGAGAAGACGTTGAAAGACGATGCAGCAGTAGGATCTGCTATTATACTCCAGAACGAGGTTTTCTTCTCGAATTAAAAGGCCCCCATTCTCTGGGTAGTGCCACCCATCAAATTGTTGCGCGATAGAACACCCTTATATGAAAGTGAGCATTCACGTAGTAGCTGTAATCACAAATTATTGAAAGAATTCTTGGTGTTGTATAGGTATATCAAAAATAAATGGGTAAAGCATACGTATGAGCACCTCAATTATTCTGCGGAAACGGGCAAACTAGAACAATTTGAAGACAAAACGCAGGCAGCTGTGGTAATTTAGGCTGCCCTTTATTTTGTTAATGACGTGCTTATTGTTTACTGCGCCACCTCAAAAATCCATATATTCCATACGTTTTCCAACTCTACACTTCAGGAAAGTGAAAGAAGCAAGGTGGGTAAGAGATTGCTCAGAAAAAATAATTAATAAGCGACATAATTTTTTCCCATCTGTCCATAGCTTTGTATAGTAGGGTGTGTTGAGTAGCTTTTGCTACCCAACACACCCTACTATACAAATTCTTTTATTATCGAGAAGCTTCCACTACGGCAGTGCTCGTTCATCTCAGCTTACGTCGAAAGTTTAGAAATCTCGAAAATCTGCCTTCAATATTCGGTGTCTGCACACGAATTTCGACGTATTCTTTAAGTAACGAAGCATACATATAAGAATAATCCCTGAGATGAGAATAAGCGCTGCACTGCGAGCTGCTTTTCCATGAACAACTGTCAGCGATAGCAAGAAAGCAGGCCAGTTGCTTCATTTCCTAGTAGGGCAAGGTTTCGCATTAGCCGTACTTACAGAAAAGTTCGCTTCGCCGTTGGTTCTCGACTAACATCCTGAAGCGAATCGGAAGATTTGAGTACTCTTGTTTCGAATATTGTGAGCCATTTCAGGAAAATCAATTCAGTGTGAGACGTGACGGTTATTGGGAAGTTATTGATATTCTTCGTTGCATCCCTTGCTTTGATAGCACTCACCGGATTTTGAGCCGGTGTACCATTGTCAATGCGATGCCATGGACGACTTTAACATATTAGCTTCAATTTTTGTATTATTATACACTAATTCGAAATTAGATAAAGATATGGAGGAGCGAAAGTGGACCAAGTTTCCATCACCATTTTTCTACCAACCTAATCGAATTCTCCCATCTTGATACTGTTTTCTTCCTCTTCAACCGTTGTAATGAATCCATTGCAGTTTACGGAACAATTGCATTACAGGGTGACAGCGGCGGCCCTCTGTTTCAGACTAGCAAGGCCGATCAGCTGGTGCAATTCGGTGTTGCGGCAAGTGTAGATCCGAAATGCGGAGCACCACATGAATGTAAACAAGTTCACCGCTGGACTTTCATTTACGTCGCAATGATTGTTCCAAATCAGCTCTTATTTAGACATGACAACCTACTTCACGGACGTCCGTAAGCATCTCGATTGGATCTGTGTCAACACCGGTGCGTCAAGTACATTTCATTATTAACTTGAGAACAAAAAAGAAAAATAATGTTTACAAATTTTTGAGGCGTGAAGCCCCAGCAAACCTTGAAAGATATCAATTTTCGGCAGGTTTAAGAGAGTTGAAAAAGAGGAATTGCTCCTGAAACACTCAACCTTCACAATGAAAGCTTCTCCGGTAACATTAAAGCTCGGAGAAGTCTTATCGCAGATTCCCCATCAAAATTACGGTGCTGAACTTCAGTGGCTAAACTTTATGAGATAAACAGACGTCTTACTTAGATACTTGGATGGCCCGACTTCACCAGTTGTGCGGGCCCCAGCATCGCATCCATTTGGTTCTTTCTCTTGCCATCGTCATCTAGGAGCACCGTGGCCGATGTTGATGAGGATTTTGACTCGTTTCCAGCTGAGCATTCAGCTGGTCCATCCGTGTAGCGAATACGTCTGCCCATCTCGTTGGTGGCCTCCCTCGATGTCGTCTCGGGATCCACTCCAAAGTCCTTCTTGTCCATCTATCATCTTCCTTTCTCATTATATGACCGGCCCATAGGTGTTTAGCTTTTGACACGTATTCCGCTGGATAATGAAGACGGGATATTCGCCATAAATCAGAGCTGCGAAGTCCGGCTTGCAGTTGTGTGCGCCTTAGAAGAGAACGTTCGAGCGCTCTATGCACAGTGCGTAGTCTCTTTGACGTGGTCGATGTGTCTGTCCACGTCTCCGCAGCATAGCAAAGTGCTGGAAGAACTGTAGAGTCAAAAAGATGGGCACGGAGGTCGGGATCCACCAGCTGGTCTGGTCAGCTTCTCTAACAGGCTCGAACGCGGCCCATGCTGCTCTTCTTCTTCTATCCAGCTCTTCTTCAAGGTCGTTCTCCATGTCCATTGAACGTCCAAGGTACACATAGGACATCGTCTCTGCTATCTGGGATCCTTCTAGTTCTATTCCTTCTCCTTCACAGAAGGGGTTCTTCATGAACTTAGTCTTTGTCCTATTCATTCGCAGCCCCATGCTATTCCCAACTTCGTTTTGCTCGTTGAGCATCGCCTGTGCTTCATCGGTACTACTCGAAAAGAGGACGATGTCGTCTGCAAAACGGAGGTTTGAGAGGAATCCTCCATCAATTCGAATACCCGTTTCGTCCCAATCAGGTGATTTCATTGCCCACTGTAACGTGGCGGTAAACAACTTAGGCGATATAGTGTCGCCCTGTCGCACTCCTTTCGCCATCGGGATGGTCATGGGGCGCTGGAAAAGCTGCACCATTTTAGAGCACTGACGGTAGCTGTCGGCCAGTGTCCTCACATATGACGCGTCCACTTCTTCGTCGACTAGTGCTGACAGTATGGCGATTGTTTTAACGCTATCGAATGCTTTTTCGTAGTCGACGAAGGTTAGGACGAGGGGTAAGCGATGTTCTCGGCAAACTTCGGTAACCGTCGAAACAGTTTGGATGTTGTCCATGCAGATGAACCCCTGTCGTTATCTTGTTCTTTGAACCCTTTTCTTGTGGCTGGGCTTCATCCAAGGTCCTCGATATTCACATGAGAATGATCTTCGTGAAAAGCTTGTAGAGCACACTCAGCAAGCATATGGAACGGTAGTTCCAAAGGCCTCCCTGTCACCTTTGTTGTGAAGAAAAATATGTGCGTTAAGTTCTCCACTGGTTCGGGATCTTTCCTTTCTGAAGATACGACAACATATGTTCCGCGAGAATCACGTGTAGTCGATGCCCTCCAGCTCGCAGGAGATCGGCTGATATATAGATGGATCCAAGAATGGCCGAAATTATTCTGCTGAAGGAGAATTTTCACCCGTTCAAACGAACTTTTGCTTTCTATTGAAATTAGAATTTTCTTCCAAAGGAAGAAGTTCGCTCTAAAATAAATGAAAGTTTGCGGTTGAAGTGCCTCTTTTGTGTTGTTAAACTAGTCAAAGGTGCGGTTTGAAAATTCGACATTGATTTTCCAGCAACCGAGTACTCAGTGTTAGAGAAAAATCAAATTTTCGAAAGAAAATTAAATGTCTTTGAAACGAAAAGATTAAGATAAGAGTACTTAAAAATCCCTCAGAACATGATAAAATATGACTAGGTAGGTGAGTTACACTGAAGAAACCAGGTGAACAGATATAACTCCAATAAATCAGGTCCAAACAACTCATCACCTCGACTTCTTTACCAATCATCTTTTTGGAAACACCTTCTCTCATGCAACGTTGAATCCAAGTGACAAAGCAAACACAGGCTGCCTGAACCAAAACAGGCTCGTCTGGGAATCTTTTCGTGTTCATTAACTGTAGTTCGCGAAAAAATGGTGTACATAAAAGTCGAAGGCGTGGAGAGCAACACTGAGGGCGTTCTGCGGGAAGAGCGGGAGATTTCGTTGTCACCTCATAGGTCTTACATCTTTTACGAATTTTGGAGCATCGGTCCCGTTCCTCCTCATTGGCTCCGAATACTTAAGCTTTTAAAAATGGAGTTAAATTTTTATTGACATAAAGAGTCACACAAAAAGCCAATACATCCGAATTCGGCCGGGAAGAAAGATTTTAAAAAATCACTGTAGCAAATTCGCAGAAAATTATTATTGTCATCCGCGAAGCATGGCGGAGCTTTGTGTGGATGGTTCCAATTCAATCAAAGTTCCATTTAGTACGTTGCCGCATCGTAGGGAGAATCTCTGAAGTTTGTTCTTAGTTAAATATCACAGCTCTTTTAATTCACATAAGTTTGGAATGTCTTTTCTTAGAACTCCCAGTATTCCCTTTGTTCTTATTTCTTTGATGATTGCGAGTCAATCCGTGCAGTTTCGGCAGCGCAGGAGTCCTTAAAATCCTCCGGATAGTGAGAACCTGTAAATCATCTGCTCCAATCGAGCTTTTTCTATCTATCGCGCCGCTCAAAGTACTAGCTGTTTTCTCGCAAGCCTTTTTTCCTCCCTGCTCTATCAAGGTATTGTCTTTGTTAGGACCAACAAAAGCCCAAATTTTTCCCGTGGCTTTGCCACAGACCCCGTACGAAGCCCCCTTCGATTTTCGCCCTTTTCATATAGCCCAGCTTGCCCCCGGGACAGCCTTGCTGGGGCCTGCACTTAGCTCAGGTCCCAGCAGCACCTTTTCGTAGGATCGGAACAAAACGAAGCCCTCTTTGAGAAACCCAAATTATACGAAGTCCAGATATTGAGAAGATTCCGAAATAGGGCGTCTTCACGGATATTTAAGTATAATATATCGGATATGGGTTGTTGACTGTTTACGACTGCTTGCTGCTGAAAGTCTTAGCTGTTTCTATAGGTGTAGAGTTGGAGTATATGCACTCTTTGGGCTAAACGTGTGATGAAAGCCTCTTCCACATTTACTCTCAAACTTTACCACGGAGGGTCATACCCCGTGGTAAACGTTTATCTCCATTGTAAATGTTGAATGCCCATCTGAACATCGAATCCTAATGAAGCTATAATCTGTGACTCTTGGACCAAATTAGAATAATTTGTCTTATGTTAACTTTTTCACAACTCTATAATTTGAGAAACTTCCCAAATTTTCTGGAAAGTCAAAAATTGGTCTCTGCTCAACATGCAGACGTGTGCAAAATGGGCAGCTCTTTCAGATGATTTTGAAAGCTTGAGCAGGGGTGCTTAATTACTAAACTAGAAAGCCGATATCAGTCCCCAATTACCACCTTAGCAGTTACGCTCTGAGCTATCTCTTCATGAGGCCTTTAGTGACACTTCTGATCCCCGATTTGTTTTTCGTTTTATGGCTGTTTTCGTCTTCATATACTGCATTTCAGGAGTGTGCCCCAAGGAAGACTACATCCATGACGGGGACGGAGGCTTTTAAACTCCGTCAGATGAAAGACTGAAAATTGGAGAACTGCAACACTCACTTTATCATGTTTACAACTTTTTGCTTCGCACAGCAGCGATTTTTTTTTTCGAATAAGGTGAAACAGAAACAAATGACCTTCATGGGTACGTAGACCAACAGTGTAAACGCATTCTTCGCTCATTTCCTTTTGCAATCTAGAATTTATGCCACATGCGTCCAGTTCTTTATGCGATGAATGCCTTCCAGGTGAAAGGCGAAATATGAAGGGAAAGCTTATCATTGATTCACTTTTATACTCCGAAGGCAAAATTTCTGTATTAGGACCGCTTTCAATCAGAAACTGGCCGGCCGCGCACCCAATCGCCGACCAGTTTTCATCCCTTACGCGGCCCGTCAGATTAAGGGAGGCGGCTGGTCCCCTGAAAGCGCCGGAGAGGAAAGCCAAACGCCACCCTCCCACTTTTGCGATGTTCTAAACACCTTCACATGAGATGGGAGTATTCAATGAGAGCCCTATTGCGTCTCGGAAGCCGGATGGCTGCGGAATGTACACGATTGGCTCAATTAGTGGATGTTTCTGCCGCATCCCCTGAGATATGAGTACGATTTCAAACCCACGAGATCGGTTCGTCATTACGAGAAAGCCTGTGGTTTAACATGCATAGTGAGTGCTCCAACAGATTTACAAGAGGTGCGGGTGCTCCGATAGGGAACAAGTGTACCGGGCCCCGAAAGTGGTGAAAACGCTGGGGAACGGCACCGCCTATAGGGAACTGGTCTGTTTTGGTCCAGTAGTGTGGAGGAGGCCTGAAAACGGGCACCAATGTTGGGAGGGAGCGCGTGGCCCCAACGGTTTGGAGAACCCCAGGATACGGGTCTGCCGAAGGCATAACATACCGGTACGCCAATGGGGGATCAGTCCAGTGTGGGCCAATCGTGTATAGAATGGTGGGACATGGATCCACCATTGGTAGACGCAGTGGGGCCGGCGCGCCTCCCCACGCTAGAGTGGGTCGCCGACTTTTTGAAATTAGTTTTTAAAATGATTGAAAATATGCATCTGTTGTTTTGATTGTTCTTTTATATTATTCCCCTCCCCCTCAATATCTCCTTACAATGTGGATCAGTCGTGCGGAGAATGCCGAGATACATGTTCGCCGATGGAGCAACGGTCCGCTGTGGAAAAATAGCGTGGAGAACGCCGGAGTGCAGTTACGCAGATCGAGGATGGGTCTGCCGTAGTTCGGAATCGTGGAAAACTATGACACGGTTACGCTGTTGGGTAAAGGTGTACGATGTTGGATAGAAGCCTGCGCCCAACAGCGGGGACATCGTCATGTGACGGGATCACAAGTCGGAAGAGGTGCTCGCGAGCACGCAAAGTGGGTAGAGTAGTATTAGTCTGCTGATTGCTTCAGTCCTTATTTCAGCCCCCATCTTCATTCGAGTGCAGTAGTAGTTCCTACTCTCTTTTACTCACACTCTCATTTACTTTACAATCGACCACCACTGTTCCATCTCAGAGATCGGAGACTCTCTTCAGTTGGGGTATCCCAACTATAATTTCAACTTGACTCATCTCGAGCGATTATTCATGCTATTCAGGAGATTGCTTACAACTGCTTTAAAGACTTTCCCGGACATATAAAGGTCATTCCCGCAGAGTTGGGAGTGACTGGCCATGATGGGTCCATATGAGTGTAGGAAATGTGGTGAAATTAAATGGGCAGGTATATCACTACATGGGAAAGTAACTTTACATGTAGATGTGTCATGAAAAATTTATAGTGCTACCATCAGGACAACACTACAGTTCAGCATTAATCGGGCATCCAGGGTGGTAGAATATACGCAACTCATGAGGAGGATTTCGTATTTGAGCTCAATTAATGATTAATTCTACTTCTTTGTCAATTTTCTCAATTTTCTGAGGATTTCGCAAGTGTGAAGCTTTCCAGCAGCCCTCAAATGACTGCCCCACCCCACTTTCTAGCGTCCCGAAGGAGCGCTATTTAAGACAAAAGTCTGGTATAGCAATTTATAATATTTTAATCTGACGTAAATTGTTACCCTACACAGTAGAGGTGTGAATGGGTAAGTCATTACCATCTGCATGAATCACGGTGCAGTTTCTATTCGTGCACGCGAGAGTGGTTTCTTTCAGTTCTACCAGCCTAAATCTAGACTAGCATTTCACATAGCTTTAGCCTGAGTTATAATTCCATACTGGGTTATGCGAGAAACTGAAAAAAAAAATGAATCGGCTCGGCGTAGAAAGAGCGTAGAAGTAGGTTTGGTGGCGAAACTTTCCTGTTCAGCTATGGTTGATCGCTGCATTTACAAGGTAACATCAAAGTTTTCAGCCAAACTTCGCAAGCCATAGAAAAGCCTGTAGGTTACACAACAAGACCCAAATTTCATATGAGTTTACTGTATGCATGACCATCAAAAACCACGATTAGATTTTTTTCCGCTTTGTTCTGTCTGTTCAATTGAGAAAAATTCAATGTAGCATTTTCGAGTCAAGACTGCGTTTTGCAGGATGGTCTTTTTGGAGCACTTGCCTCGAAGCCCATTTCCTAGAAATGAGGATTCAATTCATAACTAGTTCTTTTTTTCCTCTGTTTGAACTCCTTATTTAGTGATGTCAGTAAATCCTCTATAAACCACGTGCACGTAATCTGAGTTTTAAGGCAAGTGTTTATTTTCTAAGCAAAAAGTAAGTTATCTTTTTTTTGAAAAATTCTAGAGAAGAAAAGGTAACGTCACGGTTTTGCGCGGAAAAAATCATAAAGGAGTGCTATGAAGAGCTATTCCGGCCATCCACACCAGCAGCACATATCGAAGAACCAATACCAGGTCGGCGTCACTCCATCTCCTCATTCACTTCTTCAGTCACGCTGTCGATTTGATGCCCAACTGCAGATGTATTGGTGAGGATAAGCCGGTGGCCGAAGACATTAAAGCGTGCAGACACCCTCCTAACGTTGCCCTTGCCACACGATCCATGCGTTACTTAAAGGAAGCTCGAGTCCCAGCACCTTGGCAAACGTCGAAGACTATCCTACTGTATAAGAAAGGCGACAAGGAGGACCTCAACAATCACAGGCCATTAACGTTGCTTCCTGTTCTATATAAGACCTTCACACGCTGTCTCTTAGCTACAATTCGAAGAACCCTAGAGGAAGCACAACCTATTGAGCAAGCCCGATTTCGAAGCAGCTACACCACGATTGATCACATAGCCACATGCACCAGAGCCATAGGAGCTTGTGCGGAACATCAATTACCTCCGGTCATGGTGTTCATCGATTACCGGAAGGCATTTTATTCCGTTGAACATCATGCGGTCTGGAAAAGTCTCCTAGAACAGGGGATAGAGGAGCAATAAATAGATGTCCTGACGAACTGCTATTGAAGCTGCACGACCACGTTCCGACCATTCTCTTAAGCGATTACGATGCCAATCGGAAGAGGAGTCCGACAAGGCGACCCTATCAGTCCGAGCCTCTTCTCCGCCGTCCTCCAGTCAGTGATGAAGAATTGCAGCTGGGACGATCAGGGCATCAACATCAATGAGAAAATGCTCAATCACTTGAGATTTTAGAAGAAGCCGACGTCATAGTCGTTTTGACACACTGTCCACAAGAGGCGGAACAGATGGTTCAGCAGCTCAATAAAGAAGGTAAAAAGTAGGTCTGCATCTGAACACAGCAAAGACAAGGGTGATGACAAACCGATTCGCAGATCCTTCCCCAATCAAGCTAGAGCAAGCAATACTCAATACTTGAAAACACGGACGAATACGTCTACTTAGGACGGCTGATCAATATGGATAAGAGAGCTGCTTGGACGCTTGGGTCGCATACAACACTATTTAACCTGCTGTGTCTCAGAAGAACTCGAAGAACTCAAAACCGAAGGCCGAGCTGTTCAATACCACCGTTATCCCAGCCCTCTGCTATGGAAGTGAAACCTGGGCGTTGACAGATGTGCTTGAAAAGCAGCTGAAGACCACGCAGTTATCAATAGAAAGACACTTGGTCGAATTCACGCTGCGTAGAAAACTTAGTCAAGGCATACACAACGCTGACATCCGAAGCCTTTCCAAAGTCGCTGACGCTCTTGAATACACTTGCAAGTGAAAGCATCGATGGGCCGGGCACGTGATGAGGAGAAACGATGGCCGATGAAGCAGAGCTGTGATAGAATGGTATCCCCGTGGAAAAGAACGCCCGCCGGGGAGGCCTTAGACCAGGTGGAGTGATTCTCTTTCATTCCGATATAACATTACTGACGACGGAAAAAAGAGATTGGTTCACTGGTAGACAAGAGCCCAAGATGGAAATGACTGGAAGACATGCTATGATCCGCAACAAGGCCACCACCATGTTTGAAGAACGGATCAACCAAGTAACCAAGTGGGAAAGTAAGTTCATTTTCTACTTGACACTTCATTCTCTACTTCGCAAGGGATAGAAGATCCCTCTTTCTCCTTGCTATGATAAATGTGGGCTAAGAATGTAGTCCAAACAGCATAATTCGTCGAGTAGAAACCCCAGTAGCATCTCCTTTCAGTTGTTGCCACCCTTCGGCAATTGCTGCTGCAGAGTTGGACAGCAATTGAGGGGAGGATGGCAGCAACTGGGAGGAGATGCTAGGGTTCCTACTCGTCATGTTGCGCTGTTTGGGCTGCATTCTTAGCCTACATTTATCAGAGTATTATGCGCTCCGCATAGTCCTGGGTAGATCTTGCAAAATTATGGCTGACACATGATTCAGTAAAGGCGGAGTCAAGTCTCTACAGAGAGGCAAGTGCATAAAAAAGAAGTGCGAAAATACGAACCAAAGAAAAATAGCCTTTCATATCAAGGAACTCCAACTTCTAACGTATTTCTTCTTCTCTTCCGTGTGAAACTAATAATTTTTCCTAACAGTTTAGCCTGGGAAAATGAGTATACAGTGATTCTTCGTGAAGCATGTTAATGCACTTACATATGTACTCTTGGGAACAAACGCAGCTGCAATGAGAACAAAAATTGCTTCCTGGTAGAATGGTAACGGGAACAAGAAACTCTTCTAAGATTCCACGAAATTGGATAATACAGATTGGAAATCACAGGAATGTGTAATACCAGTTGGGATCACAAGAACTATAGTAAACAATCAGCAAATAAAACTCTTCCTTTCAAGATTGAAATTTTCGCAACAACCAGCATACAACGTCTCAACAGGCAAGGCAGGACTACTTACCAATTTTGTGAGCGATTTTGAAATATCATTGCTGAAGTCCAATTTCAAAAGCTCTGTACTTCTACTTCTTGATTGCCACTTAAGAGCTTAGTAGAAGAACGAGGTGGGTAGTATTCATATGACAATGAGACGGACAGCTTTTGTCGCACGATGTGATTTATTAGCCTTAGATCCTATAAGAGAGCTCTGTAATGTGGAAGCTCTGAATTTCAGGCGTTTTTAGGATTAATCATAACTTTTTCAGATTGTGTCATGTTTTAAAGTAATTTGTTATATTTCACAG
>KN728913.1:0-10050 GCA_000816745.1 Ancylostoma duodenale
TCTTAGTCGAATAAGCATTAAAAAAATCAACCACAGGTGCCATACAAAAAGGGTGATGTAGCGGAAGAAACTGTGGTGAGAACTCGGTTCCATAACTTCTCCTCACTTCGTGTAAACCTAAATGGAATAGTTTAGGGAGGTGCTCTAATATCCTGAAGGTGAAACCCTTCTTCCAGTTCATTCGTCTGATGAGGGGATTTCTCGGAGATTTCTGAAAGAATTCCTCAGCAAAAAAAAACGGTTCGAATTCATACGCATTCAACGACATCTGTTAAAAGCCTGGAAGTTTCCTCGAAAAGTGGTGTGAAAAATGACGGCTACACTAGTAGCGACTTCATCATGAGGCATCACAACTCCGTGTCGGGAAAACAAAAAGACACGTGGTTAATTTTGAGAGATTGAGGATTACTACCAGGGAAGAATGTAGAAATAATACGTAATCGGAGCTAAATTCAAAACTCGCACCAAGTAACAAAAAGTTACGATCTTACATCAATTTTCTTTGTCACCTCCAAAATGGCTGTGATGTACCGATTGCGAGATAGCGGGAAAAACTGTCTAGAGATTAGGAAGTGCGTTTACTTACACAGGCACACAGCAAAAATGTATTGCAGATTTTTCGGAAAGCGAGGACTTCCAGATTTGCACGGAAAAAGTCCAGTGGGGTCAGTGAATGGCTCGAAATGCCGAATTTGCCAGCATTCAACAAAAAAAAAAGAGCTATGATGAGGCGTCCATAGATTCGCTCTGTCGCTCGAATACGGGAGGCGGCCGAGGCGGGATTCGAACCGGGGACCCCTTCGGAACATGGTGCTCTAAAGCACCGCCTTAGACCACTAGGCCATCTCGCCTCATGAGAATTCAACTATGTATGTAAATGTGCTACAGAATGACTGGGAAGTTTCGAGTGAGGCTCTGGTGTGGTTCAACAGTGTCTTTTTGAATAAATGGACTTTGCTTTCTCATCCAAGCATTGCTATTTATGACTACACTCAAGGTGCGCAGCCAGAAAAAAGGCGTGATGCGTTAAGAAATGGATATAGATAAATGAAGATGGAAGAAAAGTGAAAAAAAAAGATGAAGAAGAGGCGAGCACAGTCCGAAAAAAAGTTTGCAACGTCAGATAACATAGCTAGTTTAAGCAGAAAAATTTTTGCAGACTAGGGTCCCTTCCAGAGTTGAGAAGATTTTTTGGAGAAGCGGTATAAGCTATAGGCATCGTGAGGCTACAACCAGACCTTGGGAATACATTGTCATGTTACTGGTCAGGGGGAAAATTCATCTAATTGCTGTCACTAAATTCGGAATCCACAAAAAGCCAGTTGTCCCCATGAAAAAGAGAAGTGGGTATTCGAAGTTTTGCCACCACAACCATTATCTTTACAAGCACATGGACAGCCCAACCATAAAATGCAAACAGATGTCTATGCACAACTGCAGTTGGATATCCATACATACTATGGAAACAGGTGTATATCCTAAACCTTGTATGTTATAAGATGGAGGGATGGTACAACTATTTGCGGTGGTCTTAGGTTGGCGTTCTGGAAAAGAAGGGCAGTGGCCCTTTAACACTGCTAGTCCAATAGCGTACGAGAGGACCCCGGGCACCAGCATGGTGCGCCGCCAACTTTAGCCAAGAAACACCACCAACTAGTCATGAGGAGGTCAGAGGAAACACTGTCAATAGTGCTATCGGAGCCACAGAAGCTAGAGAACGATTCAAAAATGACAACATAATAGAGGTAGAGCAACATGATAGAGGAGTTCTGATGTTGGACTATAGTAGATAAGGGTTGGGTGGTGACTGCGAGACCAAAAAGGATATTTGAATTATGTGAACGACTGTGCGCTGGGAAAAGACAGGGAAAAAGCGCAAAGAAAAGTGCAATCCGAGTAGTAAGCGCAGGTATGACCACTTCACATTCGAATGAGATAAATCTAGCGGTACTGACTGAATCACCAAGAAGAATGATGAGAGCTGACAACGAACTCACATGAATCATTCTAGTGGTAATGACAAATCCATTTCCTATGAGACACATACTTCAATGAATTAAGGACTATGGTTTGCATTCTAGACAAAATCCTGTAATCCAAGAGTTCGTAGCAAGTCCAATTTGGAGATGGCTTTTCTGAATTCACCTGAGTTCACGCACATCTGCAATGAAGGTGGCAGTTTTCCGAGCCATTTCGAGGTTCTGAAAAAGAAATTGTGCAGTTCCAAGTTGAGTTCGTGCTTTCGAAGTTTCGGATTATGAAAGAGAAGGCCGCCTCGGCGGCCGTCTGTAGGACGGAACACCCAGTATTTCGAGGGTCTGATACATAGTTCGCCTTTTAGGAGTTTGAAGTCTAAGATCAGGTCAGCTTGCAATCTTCTGTAGTAGAGGCTTTTGAGATTGAGTTTTTGGAGACGTATGCTATAAGGCGGAAGAGTGTTTGAGTAATTAGAGTCAGGATATACGCGGTAGTAAAGTATTCTGGTGAAAGTTTTCTGCATTTTCTGAATATCCTTCGTGAGGAAAGGACTCCAAACGGGGCTGCCATATTCTAAAATTGGTAACGCATAGGCTTTATAGAGCCTAACTAGAAGATTTGGATCATAGCTTTTAGCGATCCTGAAAAGGCAGTGAACTCCTTTAAGTCCTTTGTTGGCAATGACTTCAATATGGGAGGTCCATCTCAAATTCTTACCCATTATTACATCTAAATCTTTCGCCGTTTCACGTTTCGACACTTCCCCAAGTTCAGGAGCCTGCACACTAATCATGGAAGGCGTTGGCAACAATGAGTAAGTCTTAGAAACGTTTATCTTGAGATGCCAGCGCTCACACCACTTGAACATATTTTCTACTGACTTATTGAGCGCAGATTGCACCTCTATTTCGTCTGTTTCATCATGTGAAGCGAAAATCTTAATATCATCCGCGTATGCAGCAACGCTTATTCTAACATCGGTTTTCAAACTACGAATGAGATCGAAAGTGTAAATAAGAAAGAGCAGGGGTGATAGGATTCCTCCCTGAGGCACTCCAGAGTTGCATGGACGTTCGGAAGAAACAGCACCAGCGAAATTCACAAACATAGACCTATTTTCGAGGTAAGATCTGAACCATTGAAGCATACTACCTCTTATCCCAATGCTCTCAAGCCTACTTAAAAGACTGAGATGACAAACGGAGTCAAATGCTTTACTCAGATCAAAATACACGATAGTAACGTTTTTGCCATTACATAAGGCGTTTTGCCAGTCAAAGGTGCAGTCGAGAGGCTGAGTGCAAGTGGAAGCTCTGGGCAGGAAACCGTGTTGCTCCACTGGGAGGCAGTTCACGCTATCTACCCATTGAAATAGAGTTTCTTCAATTATTTTCTCCATCACCTTTAGGGAGGTGGGCAGAAGACTAATCGGGCGGAAATTTGTTACTGAGGTGCTAGAATTTGAGTTGGGAATCGGCGTGACGATGGAGACCTTCCACGATGAGGGTACTTGGCCGAGCAAGAGTGAAATGTTGAAAATAAGCGAAAGCGGACGAGCGAGATAATTGCCAAAACGTTTGTAAAAAATCTGAGGAATACCCTCGGAAGTGAGGGAAAAGGAGTTCTTCAACGCTTGCAGGTGCTTCAAAACCATTTCGGGTTTCTATGTTTACACTTCTCTTGTAACTAGTAATTCACTATTTATTGGTTGCGATAACACAACCAAAAGAAAAGAACAAAAAAAGTTAGAGATGAGAGGGATCGCCAATCGAAACAAAAATTAAGGCTGTTGTTTCTATCACTTCTGAAAACGCTAACTTGGAGAATTTGAAATGTGGAACTTATGCTTCACATGTGTGTTTTTTTTCCTTCACCAGAGACCTCAAACTGTTGAATTCCGCAATGTGACCACTCTGGCTCAGCTGGCTGTACGAAACCAGGATAGCCCCTCCAGATATACCCTCGCACCGAATTATTCATGGCATCGATGAACTATGTGCGAACATGCGTGCGCCATAAATGTAGACAAGTGAGACGGCTTTGATTCTGGACCAAGATGCCTCTGAATATGATTTTTTTCACGGTTCAAAGGATAGCATTCACAATCCCGATATTCACCTGCTTCGTCATTCTGACTTTGTTCTTTGCATTGCATTGGATCGGCCTACACAGTTCCCTCATATGAACACTCTCAACTTTTTTCCTCCCATTGTGTATCGGCGCGCCTACTTTTTCGTTTTACGGCAAGCACGATCAACGCCTGAAACGTCTGCTACTCACAACAATCTTGGCTCGGATCTAAGAATGCCTAAAGTAATCAAGTAAAATGCTCCAACATTATTTTAATGAAAATTATGTTTAAACTTATCTTCGGTTTTTTTATTATTTTTAAGGTGTTCACTATCAGTGATTTTCATTCAGAATTAATCTTTTCTTCAATGGTACGAGTCCTTTTCTATTTCGCACATTTCTATTTTTTTCCACCTGTCCACCACTGATACAAATTCTTCATAAATGGAGTTTGTGTTACATGTGCACTAGCAAGAGGAAATCCTTGTACTATAACTACCGCTGTGGATGATGGAGTTACGAGTGCCGAATTCTTTGGACGTTTGTGTTGGTTCCTGCCGGCAGTAATTTCACATTTAATTGGGACGAACATTTTTGGCGAATTTCGTGCAAGCTGTGAAGGTAAAGTGTATTGTGATCAGGCTCCAGAGTAAAAATGCGGTTTCTTATCTATCAGGTTATCGAATAGGTTTATACCGTCTTTTTTCTAATATAAAAGATTCATAAGCAATGAGGGGTGGTGTTCAACGCATGGAAGGGATTGGGATGCAGAATAGACATGTAACTCTTCCACTACTTTCTCATTCAAGTAGTTGATCAGAATTTTATCACTTCTCTTTTCATAGCTGCCTTGGTGGGCTCACGATTCATGCGTTCGACTGCTTTGAAAAGAATAGCGTTGAGTCCATGAACAGGAAAAAGAGGTTAGAAGATTTATTAGTGCTCAGTAATGGTACAGACAGCGGAAAAATGGGGTTTCACTAGGATTAAGGATTTAAGGATGACTCTGGAAGGGAGGTGGCGCTTAGATAGCTACAACTTGCAGATTGAAAACGGATGGTAACTCCGTCCCCAACGAATAGCATCTTTTCAATAAGTGTAATTCAGAGAATCCTTTGGTCGTATTCCAAACATCATTGGGCAACTCATTGTTCAGCACCGTCTGCTCTGATAAATCCTGTGGGGGAAAATTTGTGGCACGGTAGAGTTTAGAGCAGTAAACCATGCTTCACTCTGCAATTCCTGTTTGAAAACTGAGCGTAATTTGTATTGCGGCCCAGCGGTTCTTATGGATGGTCCGATAAGCTATGTATGGGCAGGCACCAGACAGTACTGTAATATGGCTACGTAAGGCTTGTTATGAAGAGCAAATCCAACAGAATCTGCATATAAGGGATTCCAGCTGTCCGAGCCCACTAGCACGCTCCGCGCTACAAGGATGGCAGCGAGTGAAGGCGCTCACGCCCATAGAATGAGTGGAAGCGCAGACAATCAGAGTGTCAAGACGCTGATCGTGCGGCACCGTACAAGTGGATCTGCACCAGTGAATTGTTCTATGTATATGCTGCCCCTATACCCGCAAGCTTTCGCATTGATTTCAGACGCTTTCTCACTGTTAGATTTATTGTTATACAATGAAAAGGAATTATTGTTACACCAATGAAGTGAAATTTGATGATGATTCACCAGCTTGCTGCTATGAACTTCATCTAAGCTCTTGTGCTACTCTTCTATCCACTACCTGGCAACGCTGTGTGTTCTCTTCCGACGTTCAGTTGAGTGTGCTGAAAAGTAGCTCAACCCAGTTTGTTTCAAAACAAATAAGTTGATGTTTCTGGTATGAAAATCAGAAGAATATCAGGAAATGACACGGTTGCTTTCCACAGTCAAGCTTCACACGTTATTTGAGTCGATGTTTTTGGATATCCACAGTTTTTTGTTGTTGTTTACATAGCAAGTTTTAGAATGACCACAATAACAATATCGTTCGCTTGTATTCTTCTCCACACTTCCGTATCCATCCCTGCATGCAGCGTAGTTGTCCAGAAAAATAGTCTTATAGAAAATTGACTGTTTATTCGAAGTGGATGAAAAGTTCACATGTAAGCTGACTTAAGCGACAATGAGAGAATTTAGAAACTTACAAATTTCATAACAATTCATATTCGTCAAAGTCTTCGCACGGCTATACCTCAGAGCGTGGCCACTAACAATTTTCAGTGATGGTTACATTTGGATTCCCTGGATTGGTTAGCTGGATTTGCATGTGGATCTTATCTACTCTACAGGGGACTTTTCGCTCAAGCAGCATCTCAGCGATTTGTCTAATGTTTGGCTTCATGTCACTGGGTAACGCCTTCAAGGGATCTTCGTGACGTTTTTCACCGTTTTCACCTATGGATTGGCAGAGTGGAGACTGAGGGGCGGGACAAAGTGTTCTCCTTCTCCACAAGTGTTCTCTTCATGCCTGCATGTTCCTCCACTGAACGTGCTCATGCCAAATAAACCATGCCCATAAAAAAGCTCACGTAAGGTTCCTCGGGTTCTATACGCACCCCACCCCCCTCCCCAACCGGAATGCGGGTCTTACACCAATAAGGAACAAAATCACTAGCGCCTCCTGTTGTTCAGTGAAGAGATGCACATGAAAGAAGAAGGGAACTATTCAAGACTGCAAATTGCAAGTGATGCATGATTGCTACGCGCTTTACAGAACGTCGTCATATTCTCTCTCCAGGCTGAGATAATCGTTTTCCACCCTATTTTATGTCTCTATCGTTAGCAGACATTTTGTTTTTGTAGTTTCAGAGTGTCGAAGCCGGAATCGTGCACGATTCTCCTGCAGCACTTTAGGACTTAGCTTGTTTGGTCTTTATTTGTTGCAATATGAACATATGAGTGATGGGAGGGTAGAATGTAGGTTTGAAAGCGGGAACTTACAAAATAACTGGTAATAACCTGGTTTTCTAGGTCAGGATTTTCGGGTTAGTTGATTCTGAAGTAATATAGTGGCATAAAGTTACATTTAGGTTTTTGTATGTTTGACACGGGTCAACTATAATTTCTCCAAGGTAGTTTGACTATCTTCCATCTTACTTACTGAGCTGACTATTTTCCATGGCCTGTCCTTGCTCTTGTCCTATATGTACATGCAGGAGAGCAGAGATCTCACGAGTGCATGCCATATATGACGCTGCCAACTAATTTGTCCGAGTAAAAATGCAAATTGGGAATAAGTGGCCACAATCCGGACCGTTCGGGGTATGGCACAGTGAAAATGAAATGGTGGCATAACTCGAACCGTTCGGATTTTAAAATTCTTCCCCTAATCTGCATTTTTACCAGGACACGTTAGTTGGCAGTGTCATATATAGTTCGTTCTAAGACTTGAACAACGATCTGAATAACCATGTGCTTACCAGATAACGGATAGCGGATAAGGGCCAAGGGTTCATTCCACAGGATACCACCCATCAAGAAAAAAATCTAAGCAAATCTTTTCTTTTTGGCAAAAAGCAAATTGTCTGAATCAACTTATTCTGACTTCCGCAAAATCTGAACCGTTGAGGAAAACTGAAGGAAGAGGTACTTAGCGGAAATATTTTTCCCGTAAATGACACCAGTGTTTTGGAGAAAAGCGCAGCTTGAAAGCAACCAATTCCTGCCCTATTCGGACCGTTATACGTTGCTAAAAAAGGTCCGGATAATGGCTAAACCGATAGCCGGATACGGATAGTCCGCTCATCCTTGATCTACACCCAATGAAGGTTTTTGTTTGTGTTTTTCTGATCCCGTATTATTCAGCGAAGCGAGTCAAATGTATAGCTAGATTCCGTCTTGACCAATGAGTAGCGTCAATGAGAGCTACTTTTCCATTTACGATTAAGAGAACTATGTAAAACTGTCCAGAAATGAAAAATGGAACAGGAAAATTATCCGAACTCCTAGAAGCCATGAAGCATGGTCGTGTAGAGCTTAGGTTGAGACGTGAAGATTGAGACAGGGACTGGTACCCTCCGGAAACTCGCATCAATTTTGCTGCTTCGAGGAAAATGGTAATAAATGATACTACGAAAGTATTAGATTCAAAAACCATGAAAATCCCACCATACCCGTCAATCGGCGTAGAATCACCATAATTTCGCTAACTAACTCTGGATGATACTGGAACAAGTGTCTCCTGGAAACTCATTAGACATGCATTCACAGAAGTTTATCACCGCTGTTGTGCTGAAAGTCTTCTAACAGTAGCTTTTAGAATCCCTCGCGAAATTACGGCAGATTTACGTACGGATCTAATCCCTGCTACAGAATGTACCACAACTTGTGCCACTTGGGTTTTCTAGAAAACTTTCAAAGTATTTCAAATTGTATTTCTTATTGACCACCTATCACTTCATACAGCAGATTGTTTTGACTGTAGCTGACTAAGAGACACTGAACAAAACCGTAATTACCAGTGTGTTTAAAACGAAGTTCAGACATACATATCTCGGATCGTGGGTTACGGCAGCACGATATCACCTTTATAACAGAGTACTCTTAAAATCCAACTGATTATTTAGCCATGAAAATAGTAAAATGAGTGTGAAAGGACTAAAGAATCCGAATGGTGGTTACAAAATTGGTTTCCCTGTGAGTCATCCTGAATCTCACTGAGTTTGTGGTTCAGTGCGGCTTGAAAGTATTATAGTTTTCCTTTCCTCAGATATTTGTGGATAGTAGCACCACAGTTAAAAATGACTTCGACTTTTACTACATCTTTGAGTAGAAAATTCCTGGATAGCCTTGCTTCTGGTCGAACAACACCCAATGAACACTCCAGTAGGTTTTCCCATCCCCCCCCCCCACCCCACTAAGCCAGTAACATTCTGGAGTGACGAGGAAACGAAGACCTGTTTTGAGAACTAATTCTTCTACAGCGGAATTTTGGAGCGAATGAACTGCTACATTTGTCCAGGGTTCAAGAAATATTCATGAGCTAAATCCAGCATCGGTTTGGACACGTATTATTTCCCAGAAATGCTCTGGGGCAACATCCTACCGAGACAAGCTTCCACTCCTTGAGATTTCCGGCTTTTATAAAAGTAGGAGAAGGCTTTCTCTGGATTTGGTAAATTACTCAAAATGTAATTGTGTTGATCGAGTGTTTGGGGCACGGACATGGGTCCATTTTGGTTCCAGGCGCTATGACGGCATTTTATATGTTGTGCCAAAACTTATGCCGCACCTAGAAAAAGTTATCTACTAGGTCGCCTAATTCATCAGGAAATCACCCCCTCTCCATTGTTTTGTGCAGTAGTACTGAGAAAACCTTGAGGAACTGCAAAGCGATGTTTTAGTATAAGACTGGGATGAGTTCTCTGGATAACTTATACGTTTTGATGCTATTCTGACCTCTCGGAAGACAGAGACCATACATCTTTTACAAGCACCCTTTCCAGATTAATGCATTAGCCCCTGCGTATGTTATACATCTTCCAGCTTGAACTCATTTCCTACCATAGGCGTACATCCCTGGCCAACGTCGAACACCCACTCCCAACCACCTCCAATTTTCCACCTCAACGAATCTGCGACCAAATCTGCCCACCTTAGCAATTATAATCCTCACTAACACAACATCATGACACTGGAAATCTCCTGGCTTGCATTTCTCAGGATCCGCTGGACTCCACTGCAATGTTTTGGCATGGTAGGGCTGTCTCACTCACCAACTAGCAAAAATTTAAGCTTATTTTGGTTTAAAAGCTATTGAGATGCCTCTGAGCTATTTGAGGCCCCACCAGCAAATGGGATCCTTGGAATTCTTTTGAAAGTGGGAAAGGATTAGGCAACTTTTGTACTGGTTTTGCCAATTAGTGGGGCAGCAAGTGCGTGCGAAGTCATCACTGCGATGAGCCACTTCAGAAGCACTCACGCCTTTCTCCGTGTTGAGCGCCGGGGTATTCCACAATCTTAGCTTCACCGATCCGTCTATGAATGAATTCCTCCCGCTTTTAC
>KN728914.1:0-12913 GCA_000816745.1 Ancylostoma duodenale
TGGATGAATTGCACTAGAATTTCATACTTTGGAGGGCCTCGCGTTCACATTGAACCGCGGTGGACCCGTAGCGCCGTAGTTCTCAAAACGGACACGCCTATCTCCCAAGGTGGACATCCACATCCTCGATGTTTCCCAGAGGAATGATGACAAGAACAACATTGGAATGAAAATATCTCGGTGTGGCGACACGAATGGCCGGGTGGATAAGAAAGCGGACTTCCAAAACAGAATTCGGTGTGGAGGCAAGTTCGAATCCTGATGGTTGAAAAGGCTGCTATAAAGCATTCGGTGGGGTTTAAAAAGCTTGCATTTTCCTTTTCGGACACTCTAATGTTGAAATTTTCTTGTTTTCAAGCAGCCTAGAGCAGGCACGCGCAGGCAAAGTTGATTTTGACTTCAACTGTTGGTTACTAACTTTGAAGTGCGGATGAGCCGACGGCATTCATAGTGCGACCTGACGGCGATTACGGGGCGACCCGAGGATAACGCGTCGGGTCGCCGGGTAGTCGCCCTCCGGTCGCCCTGTGTTATTGCCTAAGACCGTACAGTGCGCAATTTCGCAAATCCAGCCGCTCAAAGTGTATCTTTTGACCTACCATAAAATGTCGCGTTTACTGCACCAAAGTATTCGTCGATAGTCTGCGCATACGATACAAGTGGTTTTTTGGCGACCGATCACCTGGCGAGGCATTATTAAATAACGAAAAGATACTATTTCCATCCAACACCGTTTATGTAAAACAGATAAGTATTTCATGAGTTTGTCTCTACTCTGATGTTCATTGACGATACATTTGGCGAGGTTTGTTTGGCAACCTCGAAAACGAGCTTGCCATCTAGGTAGGCAAACAAAGCCCGTCAAATGTATTGCCAAACAAGAAGTCCCGTAAAATGTATCGTCATGCAAACCCCGTCAAATCTGTCGTCATGCAAACCCTGTCAATTGTATCGTCAAACAGGAGGGTTATCAACCGAGCAAAAATCTCGATATCATCAGGAATCGTGCCATGATAGCAATCTTAGGAGTCCGCTGTCTTACCAGCTGAGCCATTCCGATCGACACCGCCGATGGTTGAGCCTCCAACTAACGGGGGAAGTGCACGAGGCTAACCCCGGGGATCGAAACGAAACAACCAATTACAGAAGCATTGTTAAGATGATGTTGATGTATACATATCATTTTTGCCCAATGGTCCTGATGCGATCAGGAGAGAGCGCGAAAAATTTCTATATTGCACTGTCATAGAACTACATGTAGAGCTGGGATTTATGGAATTTTGCTCACTTAAACCAACTGTGGTTACCTTGATTACCTTTCCTGGGATCATAGAGTGTTTAAAGACCCATTTTCGAATAACTTGGATTCGTTTCATCATGAGATGATCATGGGAAGATGAGGCAGGCATGACATCAGTGGCGAGGTGGTCGAGTGGATAGTGCGTCAGGCTATAAGGCTGGACGCAGAGGGTTTGGATCCTGCCGGCGCAACTCTCTTTTTCATTTATGCATTTTAGACTTTTAAACTTGTCTCGAGTATTTGTAGTGATTAGAACACATCAGATATATGCACCAGTTCAAAAACTACTCCAGGAACTTCGTTCGATGCGTTACCCACTTGGCCACCCCACCGCGGCTGCCATGCTTGGAGCTATAGCTCATGATCGCGTAACCAAACGGAGCCAGGTCATTCGAAAATCCGTCCGCAAACCTTCAAAGTTCATAGGACAGCTAATCAGGGCAGCCACGGTCGGATTGCGTGGCCAAAGTTCCATGAATCCAAGGCAAGACTCCCACGACAGTGCCCTGGAAGAAATGGCAGTATTCAACCTTCATGGACCCAAACTCTCCAAAAAAATTTTTGACTGAAACCTTGCATACGGGGGTTATTTGAGGTGCTGAACACGAATATCGTATCCATTTTAGACCGTAACGCCATTTTCTAGGTCTTCGGTAGGTGTACCGTGCGATAGTGTACCTACCGGAACCCTAGAAAAATAGCGTTATGGTACAAAATGGATATGACATTCGTATTCAGCGCCTCAATTAACACCTGTATGCAAATTTTCAGTCAGGAAAACCTTTTTAAAAATCTTGGAAGCGTGAAAGATGAATGGCGCCGAAAAGTCTTTGGCGCACTCTCCTGCGCGCACCAGAACCATTGGGCAAAAATGATATACATACATTAACATCGCTTTAGACAATGTTACCAAAAATCGATGTTTCGTTTCGAACCCCGGGGTGGGCCTCTTGCACTTCCCTTGTAAGGATGAAATGAACACCTTATCAGAACACCCGTAGAATGTATCGCCATGCAAACCTCGTCAAATGTGTCGTCAACAGATTCTCTTGCCATTTGTATCGCCGAACACCCGTAAATCATATTGCCAAACACATTCTCTTGCCAAATGTATCGCCAAACAGGCTCCTCTGATGTTCATTGACGATACATTTGGCGAGGTTTGTTTGGCAACCTCGAAAACGAGCTTGTCATCTAGCTAGGCAAACAAAGCCCGTCAATTGTAATGCCAAACAAGAAGTCCCGTAAAATGTATCGTCATGCGAACCCCGTCAAAAGTATCGTCATGCAAACCCCGTCAAACGTATCGTCATACAGGAGGGTTATCAACCGCGCAAAAATCTCGATATCATCAGGAATCGTGCCATGATAGCAATCTTAGGAGTCCGCTGTCTTACCAGCTGAGCCATTCGGATCGACACCGCGGATTGTTAAGCCTCCAACTAAGAAGGAAACGAACACCTTATCAGAACACCCGTAAAATGTATCGCCATGCAAACCCCATCAAATGTATCGTCATGCAAACCCCGTAAAATGTATCGCCAAGCAAACCTCGTCAAATCAACAGGTTTTCTTGCCATTTGTATCGCCAAACACCCGTAAATCATATTGCCAAACACATTCTCTTGCCAAATGTATCGCCAAACAGGCTCTTCACTCATTCTCCCGTAAATCATATTGCCAAACACATTCTCTCGCCAAATGTATCGTCAATGAACATCAGAGTCTTCACTCATTCTCCCGTAAATCATATTGCCAAACAGAATTTTATCCCGTAAATCATATTGCCAAACACATTCTCTCGCCAAATGTATCGTCAACGAACATCAGAGTATCGTCCCCGTTGTCGTCTGAATTTCCTATTCAGAATTCTTTTAATAGATCTTGGAACCAACTGAGAGGCGAGATGGTCCAGTGGTCTAAGGCGCTGCTTTAGAGCACCATGTCCCCACGGGTCCCGGATTCGAATCCCGCCGCTGCCGCCTTTCGTATTCGAGCGACAGGCAGTCGTGACAGGCCGGCCCAGGAAGACCCCACGTCACACCCATATGATCAATGACAACAAATGGTTCTAAGATAAAAGCTACGGCGAGAGAATCGAGTCGACGCGCACTATCGGAGCCCGGTTAGTGTGAAAAATATGCGAGGGTCCTCGATGTTTCTCGAACGCTGGCATCGGAAGTCAAGAATTCGAATCGTTAAGGATCACAACGTAGCCAAGACGCGCATTGCGACTTTGAACGTCGGCACGTTGACAGGCCGCTCATGTGAACTGGCAGCAGCACTTGAGCGTCGTCGAATTGACTTGTGCGCTGTGCAAGAAACCAGATGGTCTGGTACCAAGTCAAATGAGATAGGCCTCGGCTTCAAAGTAATCTACAGGGGCAGTCCGAAGACCAGGAACGGTGTGGGCATAGTCGTCTCTCAACGCTTCCGTGACTCGATAGCCGAGATGCAGCGTTTCGATGACCGCCTCATGAAGGTCGTCATCATCATCGCAAATCAACGTTTTAATTTCTTCTCGGCGTACACACCACAGGCAGGCTGTTGTGACCAGGTCAAAGATGAATTCTGGATGTTGCTTGACGAGAAGACCGCGGAAGTACCACAGGAAGATACAATCGTTGTTGCAGGAGATCTGAATGGCCACGTAGGAGTGGCAAAGGACGGTTACAGATGCCATGGAGGCTTTGGCTACGGGACACGGAATGAAGATGGCGAGCGCATCCTGGAATATGTTGACTCTCATAATTTCGTCACAATGAATCCAAAGTTCCGAAAGCGTTCTTCTCACCTCGTCTCCTTCTACAGTGGGAACGTGAGAACTCAGATCGACTTCAGCAGATCCCAAGTTCGACTCTCTTTGAATCTTGGCATTGTTCGCATTAACCAGTGAAAGACTTCCTTTTTCTAGCTGTTTTTGCCCAGATTGATATAATCCTTTATTCTCCAGTTCGACCAACGTTTCGGCGATGTCGCCTTCGTCAGGGTCTGGAAGTCGAAGGCAACATTTTTGACCATCTTCTCAAACGCCTCATCGCCTTGCAGAATGCAGTTCATTCACAAGGCGAATCAAAAACAAAATAAAGAACACACAGCCCAGCAAGCGCTCACCTTCGCTGCAGTAGACGTTGAAAAGGCAGACCGCAAATGCTGGAACTGTACTCCTACCACCTTTTTATAGTGTTACTTTTTATAATGGTAGGAGTACAGTTCCCAGCATTTGCGGTCTGCCTTTTCAACGTCTACTGCAGCGAAGGTGAGCGCTGGCTGGGCTGTGTGTTCTTCATTTTGTTTTTGATTCGCCTTGTGAATGAACTGCATTCTGCAAGGCGATGAGGCGTTTGAGAAGATAATCAAAAATGTTGCCTTCGACTTCCAGACTCTGACGAAGGCGACATCGCTGAAACGTTGGTCGAAGTGAAAATAAAGGATTATATCAATCTGGGCAAAATCAGCTAGAAAAAGGGAGTTTTTCACTGGTTAATCAGATCGACTTCGTTCTCGTACGATATTGCGTTCAAAAGCTAGTTACCGATGCGAAGGTTGTACCCTACGAGACCGTGGCCACGCATTATCGTTCGCTTATCTTCTTCTTCTTCAGCGTTTGTCCCGTTCGGAGGCGGGGTCCGCTCTACTGATCCTTTGACGCCATTTTGCCCTGTCGTGTGCCTGGTCAGGGTGGATCTTAACTACTTTCAGATCGGCGTGTAAAGTGTCCATCCAGCTCTGTTTTGGGCGCCCTTTTGGTCGCTTGCCTGGTACATCAAGATTAACACGTTCACGACACACGCGCTTTTGCTTACGTGGGACCGGTGCTCGACTGGTCAAGCATGTGGTCCCACGCGGTAGCAATTTTTCCTTCCCATGTGAAAACAAAGATTTTTTCGTTAGAGTTATTCTTTCTTTCGTAGTTCTCGAATGTTTCTTCCATTTCGGTTGTCTACTGATTTGTCGTTGTTGGAATCTTTTGTTGTTCTTCTAGCCGTTCTGGTACGAAAAATCTAAAGAAAAAGTTCGAGAGAAGGTCTACTTTGCCCATTGTGTGTGTGATACACTAGTATCTTTGTTACTACGCTACTACAAAAAAATAGCTAACTGTAGACATTTCACAAAGATATGACACTAAATGTGTAGTGCGCGACAGGTCGTGCACGCGGTCGCGAACGTGTTAGATCCGATTTTGCAAATGCTGTCGTTGTCAGCCCTGAGCACGTGACCGTACCATCGCAGACGAGCTTCGCGGAGCTTCTCCGTTATTGGAGCTACACCAAAATGCTGTCGGATATGCTGGTTACAGATGCGGTCGAGTCTGGTAACGCTACTCATCCAGCGTAGCATCTTCATCTCCATGACGTTAAGTCGATGTTCACTTCCTTGGTTGCAGCCCAACACTCAGCTCCGTACAAAGCGACAGCACGTACAACAGTTCGATATATCTTCGATTTGAGACGCTCCGGGATGTTCTTGTCGCACAATACACCAACCATTGAGCGCCATTTCATCCATATAGCGTTTACACGCGCTACGACTTCATGTGCGAGGTTACCGTCAGCCGAAACCGTTGAGCCGAGGTACTTGAATGCATTGGTCCTCGGGAGATCGGTGCCATCTACTTTGACGGTGCCGCCATCATGCACGTCCGTTGTTAAGTACTCGGTTTTCTTGACATTGAGACAAAACCAAACCGTGACAGGCGCTCACTCCGTGCTTGCGTTTGCTGCTCTAGCTCGTGTTTGTCTTCGCAGGCCAGGACCACGTCATCGGCGAACAGTAGCGCCCACGATGCAGGTTTCCGCAGGTCTCGTTTGACGGCGTCCATGATGATGACGAAAAGAAGCGGAGATAGAGCCGAACCTTGGTGCACGCCGACGGAAATTAGAAATTTTTCTGATGTACCGGCGGCCGCCTTTACTCGACTCCCAGGGTCCGCGTAGAGGAGCCGCACCCACTCAATGAGCTCTTCGGGGACGGCTTGCCGTCGCAGTGCGTACCAAATGACGTCGTGTGGGACGCGATCGAAAGCCTTCTCCAAGTCGAGGAAAGCGAAATGTAACGGTTTTTACCTTTCATCGTGCTTCTCGATAAGGGGTCGAACGCAGTGGCTAGCATCCGTGGTGCCGCAGCTGACTACAAAACCACACTGGTTGCGAATACGGGTGTCAACGATGCACTCGAATATTTTCATGGTGTGGAACAACAAACGAATTGGGCGATAGTTCACACAGTCAGCTGGGTTACCCTTTCTCTTCCAAATCAGGACTGTTGTGCTTAGCTGCCAGTCCGAAGATGTTCTCTTCTCCGCAACGACCTGATTGTAAGACTTCGTCAGCCAACCAGCGGGATTCCAGTATCGTGACTTCCACAGCTCAGCTGCTAAATCATCAGGGCCTGTGGCTTTACCAGCTTTCATTCGCTTAACAGCACCTGCAGTCTCCTCAATGATAATGGGTTGGATGGGATCGTTGGTGGGGTGGGCGTTCGGGATAGGGGGATGGGCAAATTCTTTTGTCGAGATCTTTTCAAAGTATTCGCGCCATCGTACCACCAACTTCTTGCGATCCACCAAAAGTTGGCCGTTTTCGTCGTTAATGCCTTAAAACTTCTCCATATCCTCTGCGTTGCGCTCGCGAGACTTAGCAAGTCGGTATATGAAACGCTCGCCATCCCTGAAGTGGAGGTTCCTGCTAACATCGTCATAATATGCTGCCTTCGCCGCAACCACAGCCTTTTTAGCCGCCTTCTCAGTAAAAGAGCCAGTTGTCGGCCGTCTTGTGCTCGAGGAAGGTGAGATACTTTCTCTTTTTCTCGCGAACCGCTGTTTTCACTTCTTCTGTTCAGAGCCGCGTGTTCTTGTCAATCTTCCGTCGGTTGGGTCTTGTCGAGATGAGTTCGGAGCGATTTAACGATTGCTCGAACTTCGTTCTCCCAAGTCCCTTCGACAGTCGTGACGGGTGGTAGCTGGATGCGTGCCACGACGGCAGCTTCATTCTCTTTCAGTCGCCACCACTTAATCCGAGCGGGTCCGCACCGTTCGTCTTGCCTCTGCTTCGGTGGTATTATTTTCATTGTGCAGATCAGCGGTCGATGCTGCATTGCGACTACCTCGTATGGTACTACCTTCGCATCGGTAAACAAATTCTGATCACGATGCCGAACAAGGACGAAGTCAATCTGCGTCTGGGTGTTGCCATCATAAAAACATACAAGGTGGGAGGGGCGTTTCCGAAATTTCGTGTTGAATATGACGCACGAGATTATGAGAATCCGCGAACTCGAGGATGCGCTCGCCATCACCGTTGCGCGTTCCGTATCCAAACCCTCCATGGCAACTGTAACCGTCTTTTGCAGCGCCCACATGCCCATTCAGATCTCCGGCGACGATGATCGTATCTTCTGCCGGTACTTCTTCAGTTTTCTCATCTAGAAGCGTCCAGAAGTTGTCCTTAACCTTGTCGGAACATCCGGCCTATGGAGCATATGCCGAAAAGAAGTGAAGGCGCCATTCAACGGTTGCAATACCCACCTTCATGAGGTGGTCGTCGAAGCGCTGTACTTCTGCGATTGAATCCGATCAGAGACGACCACGCCAACGCCGTTCTTGGCACATCTGCTACCGTTGTAGATGACCTTCATCCAATGTCCTTCGACTTGTTTCCGGACCACCTAGTCTCCTATATAGCGCACAGGTTGATTCGGCGGCGCTGCAGTGCTGCAGCCACTTCACACGAGCGTCTTGTCAACGTGCCGACGTTCAGAGTCGCAATACCTTATCCACTCATCGTGTGCAACCAACGTGAGCGGTCGTGTCGATTTTTTTCCGCAACGGTCCGTACTCGTCTATCCCAGGTTTCACAGGTTCCGAATACTCAGACTGATCTTAATTCTGCTAGCAACATATATAGTTCTTTGAATAGTGAATGTTCAGCTCTCCTGGTTAAAATCCACGAGATTTTAGGAAAGAAGACGCCTGAGTGCATACCTTTAATTAATGACTTGATTTCCAAAATCTCTTCTTTCCCGAGCGAACTGGAGGATAAAAGAAAACGATCTGTGGTCATCTATGGAATCGAAGAAGCTGACAAAAAACTACCCGCGGCAGAAAGACAAAGGCACAAGGAGAGACAGGTTGAGGATATTTTGAACTTGCTTAATGTAGAAACCCGCCCGGTTGAACTTTTCAGAATGGGTAGACCATTAGACAGCAGGCCGAGACTTGTAAAGGTAGTATTTTCGTCGCGAAATTTCTATTTTGATGCACTTGGGAATGCCCACAGGCTCAGGAACATTCCATCATATAATGGGATCTACCTGCGCAGATCGATGATGGCAGAGGAACGGAACATCGATAGGGAGCTAAGGAACCAGGCGCGTGAACTAAACGCGAAAGAAGGTGGTAGGAAAATTTGTATTGTCTACAAGCAGAAGTTAGTTAAAGCCTCTGAAATCAGCTCTCTAAAATTTCCATCATCAAAAAACTGAATTTTCTTCCAAACTGTTCATCTTTCCAAAACTTTGCTCTACTAAATTCTTGCAGTCTGACCAATAAATTCCATTTTCTGCATCAATTTCTCTCAGACCAAAAACCCGCCATAACTTTCATTACAGAATCTTGGCTGACGAGTAAGATTAGCGATTCGGAAATCATCTCAAATTTTCCTTACCATATTCTTAGAGTAGGTTGTCATTCTAAGAGAGGAGGAGGTGTTTGCGCCCTAATTCATCACTTGGTGTTGTCCCACAGAATTTTGGTTAACTCTCAGAATCTGCATTCTGATGTACTATGTTTCGACATAATTCCCCCTTTTTCCAACAAGCTCAGATTTATCCTTATTTAAAACCCCCCCCCCCCTTCCCCAACTCCCCCGTCTCTGAGGATGACCAGCTCTCGAACATTCTTTCCGATCTCACTTCTTCTGCTTTGTGCAAGGTTATCATTCTTGGCGATTTAAATCTCGACGTGAACTGGCAAACACATTCGGCAAATAATACGGCCGGGGACCGTTTTTTGCGGTTTTTTGATTCTGTGAACCTATCACGGTTTGTGCATACCCCTACCCGAGATAGAAAAGTCTTAGATTTGATCCTAGCACCTGCAGACACTATCACCAAAGTGGAGTGTCACCCATCCCTAGGAAACTCAGATCACAATGTTATTACCTTCACAATGTCGAAGCTCTCTTTTGACAAAGAACCTAGACTCTTCCGTGACTTCCAATCTGCAGATCACAAGGCTATCTCTGAAAAACTCTTTCAGATTGACTGGTTCGGTATATTTAAAGATTATGCTGACATCGATGACGTATACAGCCGTTCCTGTAGAGTGCTTCACATGATTATTGAGAGGCACGTGCCTATCCGAAGGAAAAGCACTTCCCGATTTTTTACATACCCTTCTCACATTCAAAATTTGTTTGAACAGAGAAAAAGATTACTTTGATCAAATCCAAATTCTGTGCAATCTCCAAAATTTTTGGCCGTTACCAGAGCACTCGATTGGCATATAAAACGCTTTTTAGCTTACCGTGCATATAAACTCTCACGTTCGCATAATTCTCGCCACCTTTTCGCATACATTAGAACTTGTACAAGGCAGGCTAAACTATTTCCCATCCTCAACGATGAAGATGGGAATATGTTCAAGACAGATCGTGATAAGGCCGAAGCGATTACGAAGTACTTCTGCAGTGTCTTTGGAAGGCAAAATAATTCTTGTCCTATACTAGACCGAGGAATATTTTCCCACCCAATTGACTACTCCCGGAATGGTCCTGGAACACATGAAAGCTTTGAAAGACTCCTACTCTCACACATCTGACGGTATTCCCCAGATATTGTTTGCAAAATATCTCTCCCACCCTCTTGCGCATATCTATAATATATCGCTTTTGCTAGGGTAAATACCTACTCCATGGAAAGTTTCCGTAGTCACACCAGTACCCAAATCCAGTAGCAATACTTTAATATCAAACTTCCGTCCTATAAGTCTGCTCCCTACTTCGCTGAAGATAATGGAGAGAATAATTAAGGAAAACCTAGTTCATTGGATGGATAAGGTTAAGTGCATTCCAGCTGAACAACATGGTTTTCTATCAGGGGCATCTACATGTACTCAGCTTCTTGATTGCATCTACGAATGGAAAAATGCCCTATGTAGTGGCAAAAAGGTGACAATCGTTTATTTTGACCTAAGCAAGGCGTTTGATACAGTTTGTCACCATAGTCTTCTCTGCAGGCTTGAGAGTATTGGAATACGGGGGAACATGCTCAATTGGTTTCGCTCTTATTTGGAGAACAGGAGCATGGTGGTAAACTTCGCTGGATCTCTTTCTTCCACGCGTCCCTGTACGTCTGGGGTGCCGCAGGGAGGTATACTATCTCCCCTACTTTTCCTGATTTACACCTACGACCTCTTACTATGTTTGAAAAATGATCCCAGAATAAAAATTGCTGCTTACGCCGATGATATTAAAGTTTTTGCCGCCTACGGGGAAAATGATACAACTGAAGCTCAATCCGCGCTCAACAGAACAGTTAAGAACATGTTCGAGTGGTGTGAACGTTAGCATCTAAAAATCAATTTCTCGAAAAGTTTTTCCTTTTCCTTGGGTTACACGACGTTAATTGTGCAAGCAGGGAACTTTGGAGGAATCAGTACACGTCAGAATGCAAAAGACTTGGGAATTACAATTACTAAAAACCTTACTTGGAAGCCCCATATAGATTCCGTTGTTAGTAGTGCACTTCAGATTACTTATTGCCTTTTTAGAATCATAAAAAGCTCTGATCCAAATCTGCTGCTGAAACTCTACAAAGCCTATGTTTTACCGATTCTTGAATATGGTAGTCCCATATGGAGTCCTTTTCTGGTAAAGGATATCCAAAGAATTGAAAAAATGGAGAAAACCTTTACCAGGATTCTTTTTTATCGCTGCTTTCCAGATGCAAACTACCCCTATAGTCTCCCGCCTTATAACTTGCGCCTAGACTAAAACTTAAGAGACTCTTCTATAGAAGGGTACATTCTGACATTATTTTGTCTTTTAAGCTATTGAAAGGAGAACTGCGAATCAGACCGTCGAAATATTGGGTATTCCGGCCTTCTGATGGACGAAGAGGTTGCCTTCTCTTTCACAAGCCCAAACCTCCAAGATACAGTCCTAGTCTGGAGTTTAACAACTTATTTTTCAGAACTTCGAAGTGGCTTAAGAAGTTACCAGTTTCCTTCCTATCATGCGAGGATTCCATCAAATTCAGAAGTGCCCTCTCGAAAGTGGATCTACTAATGATTTTAGGAATACAGGATGTCGTGTAGATGCTGAATAATCCGCCAGGAATTACCGAAGGATGTGGCTCACACAGGACGACTATTGTTCACCTTTAGGAAAAAAAAGCTTATTATGCATTGGAGCCCGACTATTAGCTTTTCTAACTCAAATACTTCCTTGTCATATAGTCTCGATAGATGAATCTCATATACTTGGTGTAAAGCTGCCGCGCTTATCTCCCACCGCACCCTATGGTTTGCCTGAACTCTTATGCTTACCCAGAGTTTGCTTCTTTACCTCATGTTGTGCAGTCGCAGTCTCTCTTATTTCGGAAAGTCACATTGGGTCTCTCAGTAACTCATCGAATCCTTATCTACCGAAGGGCACCACTGTCTTATATCCGTCTCTTTATTACTTGGCTAACTATATATCTATTCTGTAAAACATGACATCATTATGTAGGTTGCTCTCCCATTTATTTTGATCCTCAACTTGCACTGTTAACACTCCGATTACCGGATGAACTCACCCCTCTTGGTTTAAGTTGGCGGTGCACTATACTGGTACCCGAAGCCCTCTCGTACGCCATTGGGCTTGCAGTGTTGGCGGGCCACTGCCCTTCTTATTCCAGAGCACAATTCCCGGTATATTAGAGCAGTTGCTCGGTAAAAGTCCTTTGTGTGTATAGTATCCTTGAATTGTACATTCACTTTTTTCTGAATCGTTCACTCTTTATGTTGTAAAGATAAGGAAATTGGTGGAGCTCCTGCGCAGACCCAATTTCGTAATGTTCTAGACTAGCGGCTGCTCCCAGCAGTGCTCAGAACAGGAGATTACAAGGATTCAGATAATGCCGACCACCGCGGCAATCTTTTTGAGGAATGTTTGAGAAATGCTCCCTCAGAAACGGGGATGCCAAAGGCTCCATGATGTACAGCTGCATAGCCATATCCCTTAACCCAGCTAAAATGTTACCCTTTAGAGAGTCTGGTTGCAAAAGACATTGGTGATCTGTTCCCAAAAAGTCCGGGTAGTTCTTACAGCCCCTTCTTATATCATTGCTGTTGTCAATTTTTTTTTGTTTTGTTCTGTTCTAGTTAATTGCCTCTGTTTTACCTTCAGCAGTACGCCTTTGTTCTGGCTAGCGCACCCTGTTTGTGTATGAATAAATAAATACGCGTCTTCGCCACGCTGTGATCCTTAACGACTCGCCTGCTTGCCTCCCAATGCCGCCGTTGGCGAAGCATCGGGAATCCTCGCATATTATTTTCCACATTCACCGGGTCCCGCGAGTGGGCGTCGATTCCCGCGTATGCCGTAGCCTTCTTCTCAAGTCCTAATGACG